>BLKR01014979.1:0-137486 GCA_011170035.1 Teleogryllus occipitalis
TTGAAAATGCATGTTTTTAAGCATCAGGACGTGCAAGTTAACTGGAGTGGCTGATGGTGTAGGGGTAAGTAAATGGTGTGCTAAACCTAAGACTCTGAGTCTAAGTTAGAATTCAAATATGAAAAAAAGTATTTTTGCTGGTAGGGAACACATTTACAAATTCAAATAGTATTAGAATATTGTGTAGCAATTACAAATGTTGTGAAATTATGTGTGGTGTTGTAGTATCAGTGGTTTTTAATCTATCATACACATTCATTATCAAAGCTGAACATTTCGTTTTAATACAATATATTTCTCTACGTTACCACTTTAAATAATTTCAAGTAAAGTTTTGCCATAATATTAGTAGTTCTCACATATTTTTCAGTAAAATCAAGAGTTTTCTAAAAATATCTAAACAAGATTTTCTCAAATACTTTTCCAAATTATTTATAATGTTAGAACAAAACTATTGAGTTCTATGACCAAAGTTCCATTTTTTTCTTTCAAAAATTAAGATTGAAAATTTTTTTTTTTTTGGTAAAAGGAGTTATTCAAGAGATGGCTCAAGATGCAAATTGCAACATTTTTATTAGGGTTAGAAAGTTTACGCAAGCTTCTAATTCAAAAATATACCATAAAAAATGTTGAAATATGCATACAAATATTTAAATTATGCAGCATATGTTTACAAACTCATGTGTATTTTGCAAAGACATTCCAGTCTTGTTGCCAACTAACAAAAGAGGGTATGTGCAAATTGAAAATAGATTATCGGCTTCAGCATGTTTTATTTTGTATTAAGAACACAGAATGTCATTACAATTTTGTAAAAATTTTCTATGCTTTGGAAGTGTCTTCTGCCAGACAACGTCATCTTATATTTCAGAAAAGACCTTTCCCTATCACTTGATGTGATAGTACATATTTGTAATTTGACGTTTATGCTCAATACGTTCTCAGGAAAGCAGGTACACAGGAAATGTATTTTCCCTTTTAAGGATCATCATCCCATTTTATCAATTTCTGGTTCTAATTTTCTCAACTTCACATATAATCTTTAAATAATCTCAACATATTTCCATTAATATTTTTCATTTTCATTCATTTCAATTAAGATTAAAATGTGGTGCATAGCATTGTACATCATCTTGGCAACAACTATTTTTTCTTTTCTTTTTTTTTTCTTACAACAAACCCTGTCTTGTGTGTGTCATTCCATTTTGTTTATCTTTGCCCAACAAGCCAATCATATCAACAGATTTTACTTTGCCAGTTATTTAAAGGTTTCTGTACATGCCTGTTTGTCAAAAAAGTCAATCATCAAGAAAGTTTAGGTTTTGCATTAATTAATAGTCTTATTTTTTCTTTTTAATATTTAAGGTCACTTTTCAACTGCTAAGGTCATACAGTGATCCCTGCAAATAACATTGGTTTTGTAACTTTGAAATAACAGTAGCAGGACATGTATATGGACACACACAAACATCCATGCCTGGGGCAGGATTCAAACCCGTGACTCTTCAGCCAAAGCGATGACTATCCAGGCAGGCCAACTAATAATCTTCACTTCACAAAAATGTGTTCTTTTAGGCAAAAACATTGAAAATTCCTTTTAATACACAACACTTCTAAAACATGGATTATAAGAAAAACATTTTCTATGTCACATTCAATATTTTGCCATGAAATAAGAGACGTTCAGTTTCTGACAGATACAGCCATTCACAAAAAAAAAACATGCAATTGCATGAACTTTACAGCTTTAATCATAATATTATGTATTTGTGATAATATGAGAAGTTTCTTTTACCTGTTTACCATAATTAAGATATAAACTACTTAATGTGGAAAAAGTAATCAACAATAAATCCTTCAAAAATGTATTTATTCAATTATATTCTCCATTTGACAGTCTTTTACAGAATTTCATAATGCATTACTGTATATTGAAAAATGAAACTGAAGTTCAACCTTTGGTAAAAATATCTTTCTTTCACAACAGTCTTACAGATAAAAAAGTAGCACCAAATGTCAAGGTAGCAAATTGCCCATTTTAGAAAATGCAAGCAAAGTTTATTGTATTGACATGAATAGCAGTTTGCTTAATTGAATACCCCAGATAAATTGTATAAAAATACATTATTTCTTTAGCTAAAATTATTAAAGAAAAATATATTGGCAAACAAAGAGAAAATGCAACTCCATCACATCAAAATTAGTCAATAAAATGTCCTGCCACCAAGCACTAAAATCACTTAATTTGAAGGTGATCAATCAACATCATACTGTACACCTAATTTATGGCGTATAGTGTCTTCCAACTCAGCCAATAACAGACTTTCATCAAGAGTTATTTTAGGGCTCTCTAGAAGACCTGTAAGCAAAGAAGTTTAAAAACAATGATAATATGTTATTTACTGGATGTACTTTTAAAATAAAAAAGTGAAACACAGAATTGTTTGCAAAGCTATTGTACCCTATTTACTTCTAATACAGTAAAAATCTACAAGATTTTTACCAAATAAATTCTAAATTTTCAACAAAATATTGTGAAATAGTTTCAAAATGTAAGAATTTCTGAAGACTCAACACTGTTCACTGTTTCAGAGAGAATTTTACTTTTCAGAATTACCAATTTAATCACCATTTAAAAGAACATTAATTTGGTACATTTGTAAGTATTGTTCAAATAGAATAAATATAAATAGCAAAAGTATTTGTGAAATAAAGTTATATAAAGAATAACAAAAATCAATTGCTTTACATCTACCTGCCACGTTCAAAAGGATTATTTTGAAAACTTAATTTCATGACAGAGTAATATCCTAAAACTTTACATAAACCTAGTTAATACTTGTTAGAAGAAATTGTAGATATTTTTAATGTAATAGTAATTACAAATAAGCAAATATTTTTTAATTTATCAGTATTCAATTACAAAGAATGCCAATTGAAAGTCTTAAATTGTCTTTATTCTTATGATATGCTGAAAATTACATACATTTACAAATAAACACTCATAGACCAACTACATTCCACAAACCTTGAATTCTAGTATTAAATTGTTAAGACATGTTGACCATTGAAGCTCAAGCTTTCAGGGGGAGAGTAGTACATGTAATGATTCAGGCGTGAAATATTTACAGAAAGACATTGAATGGAATTCTTTTCTTGTAATTTAAGAGTTATATAATAATTGCTTTTCAAGTGCAATAGTAAGAATAATTTTGTCATTGAAATCAGTAGTTGGTGTTGGGTTCCTAGCTGGAAACCAAACTATGACAATATACCTCACACCCCAGGGTTTAAATTTCAAGAAAAGGAAATTCTAAGAAATAAGAGGTTGTGAAATAAACATTACGCCAACTTTTAAGAAAATTAACATGAACATGAAAAAAATTAATATAATTTTGTTTCCTTTTGAACTAATGACCTTATTCCTTTTCAAATGGAGAACTGATCCATGTGATTGTAAAATAACATAATTTAAGAACAATGTCTATCCACTTTTTCCAAACCAGCCACATTATCATCCAGTGAATCTCAATGTAAGAAAAGATCCTGAAGAAATGAAGCAGAACATTTTTCAAAGAGATGAAAATTGGTTTAAGTGGTGTAAAGTAGATCTTACAGTCTCTCTTTAAATCTTTAGAGTTAAACTTTAAGCATAAATCTGTCTCCCACGTTTTGCTAGTGAAAGAAGGCTATGGTCTTTTCATTAAAAGAGATGTTCATGTCCACATTGACATTCCGTGGACATCCATCAGTTTTAAAATTAACTTTAATGTAAATGTGTGTTATTAACTTAGTTATGCTTGTCTGCTAAAAAAATGTTTGTGGAACTTGAAGTGTGAGGGAGCTGAGATTTTAAATGAGATAGGTGGAGCAAACTGGACAATTTGGTAAAGCTACCTTGCTAACTTTAGTAGTGTCAGTTTGTTCCTGAAGAGCAAAATATTAATTATGTGTTAAAAGTCATCTTACTACAAAATGAAGTCAATGTGGAAAGAGTTGAAAAATTAAAATCATAACATACACGCAATGTATCTTGTAATGTGTGACAAGTTTGCTTTCATTGCTGCCATGGCTGTTTATCATTAAGGCTTGGGGAATGTAGTTTGTTTTGTTTCCATCAATTTATTCACTTCGTTGATGAAATAAAAAAGATTAAAAAATGTATTTACCCTGCTTAAGACAGCGCCGAACTTCCATTGCCTCGTAGCGCAGACCTTGACTGTTGGTAAAATTGAGTGGTAAACTAGCACTAGGGAGAATAAATTCACTTGTCTTCTCAGGAGTAATTATTTTTGTAGGGCACCAAAAGGGTTTGGCTACCTACAAAATAATAAATTTACTTAGTACCTGGAGGTTTTTTATTTACGGGTTCTAGCACAAACAAACAATGACTATTTTACTTACACAAGCTACACCTTTAGAGCCAACAACCAAAGCTTCATTGGGAAACTCCCCTCTAGAATGTGTGCTCAGGACTGCTGTTTGACCAGATTCATAAGTTATTATGCAACTCATGCTTTCATCAACTCCTTGTTCATTTAAATGTCCCAAAGCAACAATATCTTTGGGACGTTTTGGTCCAAAGACAAACATAGCAAATTGTAATACATAGACTCCCAAGTCAAGGATAGTTCCTCCTCCTAATTCTTTTAACCTGATTTCAAATAAAACTAAATGTGAACTTCAAATAACTTCATGTATAATTCTATTTACAAAAGAACTTCGTAACTTACTTGACCCGCTCCACATCAGCAATTGGCACGCCAAATGCAACTTGTACTTGAAGGATATCGCCCAGCTTTCCAGATTCCAGTTCTCTTCGTAATGCTTCATATGCAGGAAAGCAACGTGACCATATTGCTTCCATCAAGAAAAGTTTTTTCTGTCTTGCTAAATCAACCAGTTCTTTTGTTTGTTTCAAATTCAAGGTGAGAGGCTTCTCACAAAGAACTGGCTTACCACTATTTAGCATAAGCTTTCCAATGTCTAAATGAGTGTTATTTACTGCTCCGATATACACAACATCTGCAATTGTATATAATAAATGTACTACAAGTAATAAAAATAAGCATTTAGATACAGTGTCCCTTACTTACCTATTTCATCATCAGCAGCCAATTCTTCATAAGATCCATATGCCTTTGGTATTTTATGCAGATCAGCGAACTCTTTAGCTCTTTCAATCTGTCTGGCTGCAACTGCAACGACTGTGTGTTCATCAGCCGGCAAAGTAGCAAGTGCAGTTACAAAATCATGACTGATTTTGCCAGCACTAGCTATTCCCCACCTCGTTGCCATCTGGAATAATATATGAATATTTTACGACAATTAAGGAGTAAGCTTACCTCCAATGACAGCGTAAATGATCAAATGATCGTGGACGTTTGTCCTTGAATTGTCATTGATCAGCAAACCAAACAGTGATCCAATATTTTGATTTCACGACGATGTCTACGGCCAAATTATTAATATATTTCAACAAATATTGTCAACAATCAGATAATATTGTAATTGACATCGTCGCTAATATTGCTGGACCAAGCCGGTTCACTAACCTGTACATTCGTGTGATATGCAGTAAAACTTACTTTGTCAACGAAGTGATTTCAGTTTGAGAAGACCCAATCCTAATCACAATCACTACGAATTACAATTTTTAACAGTAATCACGTAATATTACATGACCCTTTTTCTCTGATAACACCTATCATTCCCTCACCCCACGCCACCGTCACCACGTGACATCATCCGACAGTGTTTTGAGTAAAGTGTTGACATCTGCTGGCGGGATGCGACACCAGTGTTTCAAAATTCTTCCTGGTGAGTGCGTAGAAGTGTTCCGCAGGGATGGAGTGTTTTGATGTGCGAGTGTTTGTAGTATAAAACTCATCGGATTGTAAATGTTTAAAGGTAAGCCTTTCATTTAATTTACTTGACGTGCATATGATTGTAGGAAGAAGACTATTTTAGTGTGTTCTTTCGGAACAACACGCTGTAGTACTCCTCCCCATTGATTCTTTCCGTTAGGTGACCGCCATGATCGAGGCCCAGTGAATGACTAATAGCGGGATGTAGAATATCAAGAGTATGTTTGCGTGTGTGTTCGAGACATAGTAAGATATTTGGTCGTACTTAAATTTCACGACTGTGCAGCTGAGTGTTCATATCCTGGGAACGTATCAGACGAGTAGTTTTATGGTAAAATATTTTTTTTGAGCCAGCTGTCTTGTGAGACTAACCAAAAATTTGTTAATAGTAAGAACGTTTTTTAATATTGTGTGTGAAGATGGTGTGTATTATTAGTTACTGTTGTTGTTCATTCGTCAAACGTTTGGTGTGCATCAGTTTTTGAAACTTTAAGATCTTTTTGATGATATAAAGCTTTGCTACTTCCTTGCATGAGTGCTTCATGTGAGTGTGTGCTTGTTTTGTTATCTCCACTGGCAAGGATTTACAATGAGGATCTTCTGTGTGTATCACTGAACATCATTCTTGTGAGTAGATACATTCAAATTTATACCCTTTTGAAGTACATGCCTTGTCTGTTGTGGAAAGGTTGTGTATTTCTGACATACCTCGAAGAATGTGTATTTAATTTTAAATTAATATCTGAGATCGTCTAATTTATTAGACCCATTTTCAAAGGGATTGTTGTTTTCTGTTTAATGATTTCAAGGGAATGTTTTGCAAATTTAGTTCAGCAGTAAATTCTCTCATTTAAATGTCATTGTTTCTTTTATTATTTAATACACAAGAATACTTTTATCAATACCTAAGAATGCACATTTTTTGTTGTTTAATGTTTCAAGTGACAATGCCAATATGACATTTTTCTTAATTCCTAGAATGATGTTTTAATAGTTATTAACTTTTTCAGTCATATTTTTTGGTATGTATGGTGTAATTTGTATTGATAAGATTTTATGACATTGTTTCATTGAACAGACTACCAAATGTGACATTCATTCTATGTAGAAACAAACAATTTGATTCCTGGTATAAATGTATTCAGGATGGTTTACCAGTCATTCAAGATGGAAAATCAATGTGCGTTTGCATTTCAACGAATGAGGTCGCGAGTGCAACAGTGTGTTAAGTGTGAAGGGCACCAGGATTATAGGAAATAAAGAGCATCTCTGGAAATAATCGACTTTTCGAAGTCTGGCGAGTGTGTATTCTAGAACAGGGCGCAAATAAGGTTGCAAGTAAAGTAGTGTTCTCCTGGTGCAGGTGTTTTCGTGTATCACACGCCCCTTTCCCTTGCACTCGCTCCCCTTCATGCAATTTCCGTCGTGGAGTCCAGTGAGATATGCAAAGCACTTGATCTGGTTCAGCGTGCACGTAGTAGTCTTTTCTGAAACGCCTAGTCAGCATCTCGTCAAGAATCTGTGGCCGAAGTACGCTTTAGGGACCAGATATCTTAACACCTTCCTGTCTGCTAACATACTATATGGCATGCTTTTGGTCGTCTCTCGTGTCTTTGACATTTTAGAACTGCCTGTTCAAAATCGTACGCCGTAGGTGGTGGTTGAGAAGTTCCTTGAGGCTACGCGAAGCACGTGGAGTCAGGAGATGGATTTGCGGCAACCGGTGGTGGTTGGGATTTATAGTATCCGGCAGGCACGAATTCAGGTTTCTTACCTTAATCCCTACCCTACTAAGCCTAAGGCATAATTGCTTGGTTTGTCGTTACGTATGGTACCACGAATTCTAACGGAGTGCACGTTTCACGTAATTCACAAAACCAGTGAAGCGGAGAACTGGTGAAAATAAGATAATCGCTAAAATATCGGAATAAAAACATTTACTTACGTTTATAATTTTGTATTTCTTAATGTCGTACTATGATTTTGTCTGTCGACATTCGTACTTTCGTCGTCTAATTGTTCCTATACCGTAGAATGCCGCCGTCTGGTCGGCGGTCGTAATTTATTCAGGTCGTCTTGTTTAATGTTTTCAGCGTGCCACAACATTCGAAACTACTGATTGTGGTGTCAAATCAGTTAATAGATAATTAATGAATTAATGGGAACGTCTGGTAGTGAACTGGACGATAAATTTGTGGAGATGAGAAAAAGGGGATTCGTGACAATTTTTAGAAAAGGTTATTATAATCCGCGTATTAATTATTTAGCAATGAAATTCAGCAGGCTTGTTGAAGGTGTTACTTCATAATTTAACAGCGTGTTCGACTTTTTAATTGTACCATTGCTGCAGTTTTTCTGATATTATTTCTTTGCAAAACGTATTATCACCCAGTGGGGTGTGTTGCGGCACGGGGAAGGGTTGCGTTTATTCCATTGTTTTGTAGGATAATAGCTGACCCCCCAAAACACAAAGAAATAACCATATCAGCTGGGGAACATCTCAGTGAATGAACAGTTATTGAATTTTTACACAAAATGAGTTTTAGACATTTGCTCCCGTGGATAGGTTGGGGCTAGTGAAGTCCTTTTCATTCATACACTTTATTTCAAATCGAACTTATTCATGACCTGATTTTTTTAATATGTACGTTCTTTGTTAAACTCTTACTTCAGTAATAAGGGTGTCCTACATATCCGCGTGGCACTTGTGATCAAATGAGTTATTCTTGTTTTGAAGATTTGTTTGTCAGTTTTTGAACGAAATTGGCACTTTTTACATCCTTCATCCAAGGATTAAAATTTGTTTAAAATATCTCTAATGGTTAGATCATTCGGGCAAAGACAACCGCATTTACTATGACGCCAACCAAATCCATCGAAAATTGAAACTTGCGTACTTGTGAAGGCAACAAATTCACCTTCGTTTACTGTCACCGGCTACGTCCGTTTCTAAGGAGGTAAGGTTTTGCTGATGAATTTTCGACAGAGGTTTGACATGTGAAAGATTGAGATTCCTTGTTATTTGTCTAACGCAGGTTGCTCTGGACTAGTTTCGTTGAGCATTCACATTATTCATTCACAGCCCTTCATTGAATTTTTACAGTATGAGTACACGTCGGTAGCAGTTTCCAGTGAAAATTCCTGTTGAGTGCTTTCATGTGACGTGAAAATTAAACCGTACATCATTATTACGAAGTCAAAAGAACGAAAATATCTGTGCGCTGAACATCTGTTCGATGCATCCTCACCTGTGCAATATCATTAAAAGAAACTCAAGTTATTTCCGATTCGTCTTATTCCACAGGAATCGATCAGAAACTGGATGAGTAAAGTGTCAAAGGGAAGTAGTAATAAATACGCAATAGACCCTTAAAAAAACGCTGGGGCAGTTAGCACAGTAAGCTGAGCAGCGAGACGAACGTCTCGTCCTGTCCTGTCGTGTCAAACTCCCACGTTCGTTCGCGCGCCCCGAGCCCGGTAGCAAAAGTGTCGAGCCAGTAGGGCAGCCGGACTAGTCGCGCGCTCGCCTGCCTACGGTGCAGAAAGAGGTTTTCGCACCGTAACGGGCCTTTCTCCCGCGCCCCCGCCCCGCCCCGCCCGTCCCTGCCCTGCCCGGCCGCCAGTTGGCCGGGGCCGGCGCGGGTGCGACGCCGGGCCTCGCGTTCGCCGCGCCCCTCGACCACGCGCTGCTCCACCACGTGGAGGAGAGTTCAGACGAGCGAGCCGAGCCGCGCCGCGGCGGGCGAACGGCCGGCCGGCCTGCCTCTCTCGCGCAGCGGGATGACGTACAAATTCGAGGGCAAGCGCGCGCGCGCGGCCCGCCACGCCGCCGCCAGCCTGTCCCTCTGCCGCGGGCGGCGGAGGAGGAGCAGCAGCAGCAGCGAGCTTTGAGCTTTCGTGCCCGCGCGTGCCCCACTTTTGCGCGCGGATCCCGCGAGCCCCGCTTGCCTCGGAATGCTCGTTGCTGCCGGCTAGTGCGGCTCCTGCGGCCTGCCGCCCAGAGGGCCCGTCGAAGCGCAGTGAGGGATGTTGCGGGTCTGGAAGGGCGAAACTGAAGGTGGAAATGGTTGACAATGATTTTTTTTGAGGGGGCGGGTCCCCCGAAGAAGTTCGTAGTGTGGCTCTTGGCGACCGAATGGTCTTCCGGACGAGGCTTTTCGCGGCAAAGCGAGATTCTGCTGATTTAGATTTTTTTTTCAATCGCCGCATAGATACGTAGTCATGTTGGTAGAGCGATCCTTCTAGGCCAGTGTCTGTGACGGAGTGTTGGCGATCTCGTGCCAGAAAAGTGATAAATGGCTCTGCGCGGGCGATTACTAAAGGGTGAAGGATGATTTAGATGTGTACGCGTCTGTTTGTCCCGGCTTTTATTGAACTCTCAGAAGAGGAAAACGTCGATGATGCGATGGATTCGAACTTGCAAATGTGGCTTGTCGTTTTCTTTGTTGAAAATTAATTTCTAATCGATGAAAATGTATGCGGAGCCGTTGTACTTTTAGGAAAACTTCAATGTAGCTCTCACCGACGTGCATTCCGCTGTTAGACCATAGAAGTGGATTGTTATTAACAAAAGTGTTTATTCATCGGACATTATCTCCGGATCAACGCAGGTGCAGATTGGTGCAGATTAGCACTGCCGGAAGTTCTGGGTTCATAGCATTCTAACCCGCGATCACTTAAAATTTGACACAGACTGAAAGTTGGATTTTTCTTCAATAATTATGAAGGATTTTCCAGAAATTGTGTAAAATATTGATTACTGATGTTAAAAATAATTACTTTGATTTCGGAGCTACCCTTTAGTTTTTCACTCTACCATATTTTCTATTCATGATATCTAGATAGGAGACATTTTTATTAATATATGTTTTTATTTCTTACGTGCAGAGGTGGTGTGAATTATGGGTCAATGTTGCATTTTGAGTTTTAACTAAAATCTTGGAAGTTCTATTTTACATTTAGAGGGTGAGTTGAGTGGGTAACACTATCCTGAGTCGAATGCCTAATCTCTCGACGACGGGTCTCTGGGCGTACAGAATGCTTTACTCTTACGTGCGTCGTTTATGATCTTAATATAGTTTATTGAACAAGGCGGTCTGTTAGATTATCTTTGATATATTTTGGGCCACATAGATACAGTGGTTGTAGAATCCGTGCTTGACCCGTGTCAGTCAATTAAACACTGAAGATGGCATTTAGGGAGTTGCCCTCCGACTGATATCTTTATTAGCGCCAGGTCGTCCCGGAAGCCTGGATAGGGTGCTTTCCTAGCAAGAAGCTGCCGGCTCTGAACTTCTTGAGGTGACAAGTTAATCTCTCCGGGATCGTCACGAATTCCTACTCAATTTCCTCTTATTGCGGAACCACTAGCCACGAACCAATCTGAACCCTTGGGGGCGATCCAAGGTAGTAAGATAACTCGGAGAAGGGAACTCGGGGGGTTCCCACTGCTGTTCCCACTCGGAGAGGTCCCTTTGGCACTATGTGGATTTCTGAGGAACCAATCCTCTGGTAGGCATTTTATATGTAAAGCCGAAGTCTCAACCCCGTGTGCGGATCTAAAGAATGATCACTGGGTTAATCTTTATTATGAGATTATTCGGAATCGAATCCTTTTTTTGCCATACCCGGAACGAATGGTCTGAGAGGTTTTGACTGATGATTAATACATGATATGAATGATGGAGCAATGGCTATATGAGTGGCAAGGGAAACTGAATTCCGGAAAAACCTGCCGCGAACCCGCTTTCCCACCACAAACTTCCCCTCATGGATCCTCCCGAGATTTGAACTCCGGTGCCCCAAAGCGGAAGGTTAGCGACCTGTTCCCTTCGCCATGAGCGTCCCTGCCAAAAGGCTTATTCTCAGATTGAAACGAAGAGCGAAGCTGGGACGCGGTTGTCCAATCGGGAGCTTCATTACGACTTAACATTTTGTGCAACTCACGCTCCTGATTAGATACCCACGTCCCAGCTGATCAAACGTCAAATGCATTTAAACGTTATATTTTAGACCGCGAAGATTCCGTGTGTTGTGACACTGTGTACCGGTCGCGCCGTCACCGGCCGTGGCCTGCCGCCACCGCCGCCCGCCCCGCCCCCGCGCGCGCATACCTGCGGCGGTGCGGGGCGTGTCGCCCACGCCGGGCCGTGGCGTGCCGCCGCCGCCGCCGCGCCGCACGCGCCCGGTGGACCCTCCGCCCAGCGCCGATAGGGCGCGCCTTCTTCGTAGGCGGCCCTGGGTTGTATTGGCCCGCCAGGTGAAAAGGGAGTGACCGGCGAATATTAGCGGATGTACGGTAGCTCGGAGAGGATCAGAGGCCACGCCCGGGCACCTCCTAGCCCTGCCTCGCACGCCACCACTGCGGATTTGTACTGATGAGAATAATAATAGTAATTATGATAATGATAATTGTTCCCGAAAATTTAAGTAGATTTTATATTAAACCTACTCATAACATCTAAAGTCGTGAATTAGATTAATAATAATTAAATAACAACAATAATAAACATGTAATAAACCATCATGAAACATTCATAACCGACTCATAACATCTATAGTCGTGAATTTGATTAATAATAATTAAATAACAACAATAATAAACATGTATTAAACCACCATGAAACATTCATATTCGAAAAATCGCCAATAAAGAAAATAATTAGAACAGAAATGCTAAACGATTTCAAGAATTTCTCTTTTTTGATGATGCTAAATGTTCGCGATCCTTGTCTCAATTATTTTTGATAATATTTTACTGTAGTCTGTACATCTTGACCCCTGCAACTTTCATGTTAATTTTATCGCTATTTTGATTACTCTTCAGAAACTTTGGTTCAGGTTTTTCCTGGGATGAAGGTAGGGCTGTATTTCAGCCACGAGGTTCCGTCTAACTGAAAACAATTGAACGTGCATGTAAATAATACAGAAAATATTATGAAACATGATTGGAAAAGGATATTGTAAATAAATATTAGCATTGTCAGAGTGAAACAACATTGTAATTGTTTCATATCCCAATGCACAAATAACATACACAAATAACACAGAAATTGGTGTAACTTTTTGAATATTAGAATGACAAATGTTTCTTCAGGAAAATGAATCCTTTTTTTATAATATTTGTAGTTCTTGTAGCATAATGTTGAAAACTAAATTCTTTAGCATAAAATGAGGGCACATAACATTTGTGAATACAGAGTGTGGACTTCGTGGGCTTGAATGTCAAAATAACCATAGGCGAAGGCTTGAGTATTGGGACGAGTTGCTCGGTATGAGGTTGCTGGTGCAATGAAAACCCTTTGGCAACGTCGGGAAGCAGCAGTGCTATATTTAAAAAAAATGTGGATTTCTCTTCAAAATCCATTTCAACTTGCGACTTCTTTTAGTGATTATTCTTTAACGGGAATGTTGAAATTTGACGAACTTCTCAGAACTGACTTCTGGGAAACAGTTGGTTTTCAAGTGAAGAGAAGCCCTAATCTGGTAATTCCCACAAGGGACGTAGGAAGCTGCTTGAGATTGAGTTGGTCTAATCAATTTTATGTCATCCATTTTTCGCATTAATACAAGAGACTGTCTAAAGAGCCATAGAGCTATAGAAACAAATTTGCATTTATTTTGAATTCAATTCTAGCTTCGCTGAATCAAATACTATAAACATAAGTTAATTTGCTTTTGAAACGTTGTTTTGTTTTTTCTTGTGTTTCTTTGTTTTCATTTCCAATTGCTCGCAGTGTGTATAAAACTACATTCATTTGACCAGTCTCGTGATATTTAAAAAATGTATTGCGGATTAAGACTAAATCTTCAATAATATCCCGTGTACGATACTCGTCCCATAATTTAGAGAGCGGTTTTAGACATTTGTTTGATGTTTGATTCCGCTGGTCATTTCATTTCAACCGACGGGTAACATCGCTACGAGCAAAAAGTTCAAAAGTATATACGAGCTCTTGATCGCATTAGTAACCTGCTGGCGCCGCCGGCGCGGATTTTGAAAACGTTCGCTCCGTCGTGCGGTGCTGCCCCACGCGAAGGGCTCGCGTGAGCCCATTCATCACGCTAATGGACTCGCGACCCGGGCGAGGAGTGTCTCTCCCACGAGCTCCCGCCGACGCGACGGTGCCTCGGCACTTCCGAGCTCGTTGGATGCCTGCTCGTGTTCGATTAATGCAAGGAGATTGACCGATTGTATGACGAGTAGTTATGATTGATGCTTGTGGCAGTTGGAAGAGGGTTTTCCAGGTTCATGTTGTCCTATTTCCTTTTTGGTTGTCACGTGTCGATACTGTTTGTTTTAATGTGAGTTTTTATTGAATCACTGTAAGACGACGTGAGAAGTTTTCAACGACAAAAATGTGTTGAGTGGCAGTGGATTATTTGAATTTTATTGCTTATGTTTATTGGCAAATAACAAGATTCTACCCCGTCTAGGATATCTAAGACTTAAAAAATGTTGCTTCAATTATCGGCTCCTCATTTCTTATAGTGAGTGTCTGAACGTAGAGCACTTAGTTGACACCTAAAAGCTATTGCTTTTGAATGGCTATAGGCACGAGAAAACGTTTTGCAGACGCCTCCTACAAACGGGATATGGTCGTAATAGGATGTCTGTTTCTGAGATAACACCCACGAATTTTCAGACATCACGGAGTTTCGCGTGTGAAACCTACTTTAAGAATTTGTTTTGAGTGTTTATTTAGAAATAAAAACTACATTCATTTAAAAAATATGTGTGTGTGTGTGTGCGCGCGCGCGTGCATATTTCATTTCTTTTATTTGGGAAACTAGAACAATGGTGTTATTCATCCAAGTGATGGATCAGGAGGACGTTTTGCGTGTGAAGTGTAGTCCTTGTTTGACTAATCTTCAAGTGTCGCAATCCCCTTCCTGGGAGTGACTCAGATCTCGGAATTCGTTAGTACTGTAAATGGTTTCTAAATTCCAGCACGTTTTTTCTGTAATTCCATCGTCGTTGCAGATTAAACTTCCACTTTTTCGTGATTATTGCACTTCCGTTTCCTAAGATGAGGTAATAACCTGATAAAGAAGTCGGTACAGCTGTTTGCGTATCGTATCACTTCCTATAGCATAGAAGGGTAGAGGAGGAAGAAGTGGGCACTTCACCTTAAATTTTTAAGGGAGACTGGAGACAGCGCACTACAACTAACGTTGCTTGACTGGTTAAACATGAGTTCAAAAGCATTCATGAACTTAGTAATATGAAAGTCAAACGTTCCAGTGATTGGATTTTACACAGTTAACACGCAATAAAAAAAATTCGTTATCCCGTTCTATATTTCGCAGGTTGTTTTTTTAAAATTATTTTCCGGGAATTAAAATTATCCGCTTGAAAAACGTCCAAACACGTGGCCAATCAAGTTGAATGCTTCGCTTTCATGTTCCCCAACGATCAGCTGAGCTGTCGGAATTTGTCAGGGTTGTAGCAGTTTCCAATATGGCTGACGTATACATTTAATCATATCGCCCGCGCTCCCCTGGGAAGTGAACCTGCCAGGGGGTCCGAGCCCGGGACCGGCACAATAGCGGGCACGGGCGTGCAGGAGGCGGAAGATGGGAGAGGGGGGGGGGCGATAGCGTGAGATGCACGCGCCATCGGGGCGGTCGTGCGCGTTTTAGGACACGCCCCCCCCGCTCGTCCCCCTCCCCACTCCCACTCTTCTTTCCGCTCGCCTACTCGCTCGTGCGAGGGGCGGGACGGGAGAGAGGGATGGCGGCTTTGTCTCCCCGAGGAATACGTCTCGTGTTTCCTGGGGAGCCGACGTGACCCAGATGCAAATGAAGTTATCGAGCAACTTGGCACATCTTTTGGGATCTCCTCCCCCACCCCGCCTCTGTGTTGTGTCGCCAGTGCGGTGGTGGTGGTGGTGGTGGAGGAGGAGGAAACTCGCCGTCCGGCGTCCTTGGAAGCTCGAAGTTGTGTCTAAGGGCGGACGACAGCCGCCCGTGGGGCACGATTTCCGAAAATCGGTCAGCTAATCGACAATTTAAACTTCAAAGTTTTCGCTGATGCCTCTTTAAATTTTTATTTGACGGGGGGAATTCTCATGAAAACCCCATGCTCGAGTATACGATTCAGAAATGTAGATGTTTAGAATAGCACTAATTGTATTAGAATTGTTCTAAATTAATTTGATATTTAGTTCGTTTTTTCCATCGGTTTCTATCGGATCATGGGATGATGGACTCTTAGGTAAAGTTACGCTATTCTGTTGTTCACGATTTCACTGGCGACGAAAATGTTAAGATACTGTGGACCAGTTTCTAAACGCCAATATTTTCTATGGAGGCACCATTAAGTGATGAAAGAGTATTTCATTCTTTTCTTGCTCAAAATGCACGTGTGACGAGCCATTCATTCACTACGTGTCTACACTACATAGTATTTTAGGTCTTTTTATTTTCTTCTTTCTTTCGCTTGTAAACCTCTGGTACGATTCCTGCATTGTGCAGTTGAACGTGACGTATAGATTTACCATTTATGCGGGGTATTTTCATTTCGACATCAATTGTTTTCCTTATTTAACTTTCGCTTTGAACGAGTTCTGAGAGAAAGATTTTCTTTGGATCGGTCTTGGTTGTCACAGTTGGCATCACAGTTCTTGACCTTATGATTAAACGATTCGTGGCTTCTCGATTGTGTCAATGCATTCTATTCAAACGAGATAATTCACTTTATCTGCTTGTCAGTCAAAGCGTAGAAGTATGGAATTCTAAGAATTTTGCGCGAGAATGTATCAGTATGAGAAAATTATTCTTGAGCAAGCGAGCTATCTTCAGAAATTCTTCGTAGAAGAGTTCACTGCACAGCAAAAAGGCATGATTTTTTTTCTCGCATGACTAATCTGCTAGATACTGAAAGTGCTTTCGCAGTGCTAACTGAAAATGAAACGAATGTTTTATATTTTGCCTTATCTTTGTGGGTTCTATATTTTTCTCTCTTGAAAGGCGCAATTACAAATAGCGGCTTATCACGTGAACTTTTTGTTTCTGTCATTTACAAAACACTTGTTCTACATTTTTCGCCGTTTTCTTGTCTCGATGACCTTTGCCATTCACTCGTATGTCCATTTCATCTACATGTGGGGCATTCATTCAGACCTCCCAACTCGTGTGGAGAAACCAAAGAATTCAGAAGTGGTTGTATGTGAGGCTGTGAAAAATTTCTGTGGTCTAGAGGAGCTCTTCAAACTTGCAACTCAGGAATTTGTTACTAACACGAAATTGAGGATACATAAAAAAGTGACGTATAATTACTTATGAATATGTGAACGCGTGGTAAAGTGAAGCTTGGATCTATCCAGTAGAGAGAGACTGTTATCGCACCCACAAATTGCAAAATGGAGTGGCGACTTCAGACTTCATTATCCTAAAGCGGAAGGCAAATATACTGAGCTCTTTTGGTACTGCATTGTGTAGTAGCTAGAGAATCCAAGACAGAAAGACGCCTGAAACCTTCTTGACAACAGTATCGCATCCTTACGTCGGTGGAAAATAGCGCCGAGCCAGGAGTGTCGTGAATATTACTTCTAAAAGAACATCGCAACCACTGTGTACTCTGTTTTAGACTAATTAAGGTGGTCACGTCTTTCGTCCGTGCATTTCAAATTAGAAGGTTTCAGGCTCCGTCCCCTTTGCCATTTTAAATGAATAAAGGAGGGGGGGAAATGGAAACGAAGGAAAACAAAATCCAGCGCGCTGCCCGCCTGCCGACGACTGCGCCAACGCTCGGCACTCGGGGAGTCGCGCCTCTCGGTGCAGCTAGCGGCGACTTCATTCACGGGTTCAGTGGGGCGCGTCGGCCGCCCTCTCTCTCTCCCTCCCTCCACACTCCATAATCCCACTCCTTCCCCGCATTTCAGCACGACGCGACGCTCGAAAAAGGACTTCCCTCCGCGCCCGCAGAAACGGCCCGGCATTCAAGGCAGGAAGGGGGAGAAGGATGGGTCGCGAAGACGCAGCAGGGTAGAGCCGCCGTAGGAGAAAGAGGGGCGGGGCCGGCTTTAATTTCGACGTGCCCCGAATGTTTACCGCGTGCCGCCCGCTCGCCCCGCGCCCGCACACTCGGGGCGGGTGCCGCTGTGGCGCTAGGTCAGCGCCGCGCCGCGCCGTCCGGACGCCCGCAATCGATAGCGTGACGTCATCGCCCACGTGGCTCCCACGCTCCGCGCCGCGCCGCGCCGCGCCGCGCCGCACCGAGAGAGGCCGAAGCCGTTCGCGGTGGCTGGCCTGTGGTTCGTGGTGGTCCCGCCCGCCGCGCACGGCTGGCTTCGTCGCCGGCGCGGCGTGGTCCGGCTCGGCGCGGCTGCCGCTTTGCATCACGGGAGATGCAGGCCGACAGCCGGGTGGGGAAGGCCCGAAGGAGCTACTAGCTCCAGAGAAATCACGAAAAATTAAAGTACATCGCGTACGGGCTTGCTTTAGATATGGGTTCTCAAACTTGTGGGACGCGTATTTAAAGGTACTTGATCAACTTTTGAGGGAAAATTTGAAGAACCGCTTCTTAGAAATGTTGGTGCTTTCTGACACGTTCTCGTAATTATTTCAAATATTTTTCACTGAATTAAACTGAAATAATTTAGACAAATATTTAAAACCCTGTCATTTAGAGAAATTTCATCGTGGGATACATTCAACTTCATGTATGATTTTCGTGTGTCAGAACTAAAAAGTTTGAGAACCTCTGCTTTTGCTATGAGAACTGCGTGTAAATGTTTAAAGCAATTTATTTTCTCAAGTCTGTATTGTACGTAAATATGTTTCTTTGTATTTATTCCCTTACTTTGTAAGTATTGCCTAAGATTGAAACATTAAATTTGCAGAGAATATTTTGTTTTTCTTTTCATTTGCCAAAAAACTATTTTCTTTTATTCTCATTAACATGTATTTTACATGGCCTCTAATAATGTGTTAGTGCGTTCGGGTTTGTTTCAACATTTTTTGATACATTTTAATTCAGTTTTATCGTAAATACTTCCCCCCTTATTTGGTGAAAAATACGGTAATCTTTGTGAGATTACCGTATTTTTCGCCAATTAATATTCAATTTACTATATTACCGTAAATTGAATTTTAATTACAGATTTGCTCGTGTAACTTATTAGTTAAATATTGTACATTACTTGTCGGGTCCGTGGGAGACAATTTCTACTTCTGAACGATCGTAACACCAGTTTTAGCGAGACTTAAGTCTGCTTTCCCGAGGGATATGACTGTAGAATTCATTTCGCAAAATATTTTTCCTACAGAAAATTTTGTTTCTCTAGTATTTTGTAGCGCGTTTATTGCTTATCATATCTTAACTGTTGCCTTATATTTGTGATGTACACGCTCTGCGATATGAATGTGGGGATCAAGAGTTCAACGTTTGTAACATAGATTTCGATTTGAGTTACTTTGCAAATTATTACAATCATTCTTGTGATAAGGTGGGAGCCCTTCTGTCCCGTTCTCATGCATTTTTATCATGGAATCTCTTGTATCATACGTGGCTCTCGATGGTTTGGAGATAAAGTTTACCACTATCTGTCTAATGAGACGCCGGATATTGGATGACGTCACTTTTCGAAAAGCACCCTTTGCTGCAACTAGACTCCGCTCTCCTCGGTCGCTTGTACCCCTCCCCCTCTTCCCTTCGCTTTCCCTCCCCCGCCCCTCCCCACCCCCGCTCCCCTCCTCGTCCTCCTGTTAATGGGCCTCTCAACGAGGAAGACGGGCGTAAAGGAGGTCACCCGTGATGAGTAATGCTGTTAGTGCTGAAAATATTAAACGGAAGAGATGCTGCTAATGATGTAGATGTTTTCTCCGAGGTCTTTGAAATAACGTATAAATCGAATTAGTGTTGCCTTGTACGCTTCCCGACTGTACTTAAAATTTCTTGTTAAGTTTCGTTTGACGTCGGTTTACGCGTGGTGTTTAATCACGATTGGGATGAGAGCATGAAAAGTCCTCTTAGTGGAAGCCGCAACAGATAGTCTTTTTTTAACGTTCTTGAGAGTTTAAGACCCTTCGGAACTACTGTAACACTCACGAAGTCGGAAAAGAATTGTGATAAGATTCAGATGTATTAGCAGTAAAATGAAACTTCTACAGGAATCACTTTTTCAAAAGTAGTAATGTAGGTTTAAATGTACTTTGTAGGGAAAGATTAATTTTCAATTAATGTGAATTATCCCCATCCATATATAATACGCTATAGAAAGTTGACGGTTTTGTATCATTTAAAAGAACCCATCAAAAGAAAACCTCCCAAGTGTGCTACTATTGGACAGGGAATCACCCCTTCTGTCTTGTACCAAAAAGACTTTAAGGCGGCACAAAATAAAATTCGTAGGTTACGATGAAAGAAAAAGACCAGGCGTAAATGCGACCCGCAACACACTCAGTAAGCTGCCACTCAGCTTCCCATGGTGGATAATTTGGAAATGATGCGTTCTAGGTTCTTAAAAAGGCTTATAGGAACTTTCTTTAACATTTTTATGGCGATACCCACTTCGTAACTCGGGTGAACAGAAACGGAAGTTGGGTTCCTGAAGCCATTTTCTCTTTTAAAGAAAGATTTACAGAGAAGTTGCGCGGGTCCAACTAATTTATTTTCATCTAAAAATATAAAATAATTGAATTACATTTGAAATACGTTGTAGTTTGTTTCTTGATCAATTGAAGGGATCACTAGAACAAGGGGCTAGAATAAATAAATAAATAAATAAATAAATAAATAAATAAATAAATAAATAAATGTCTTTATTGGTGGCGAGGCTCAGGCCATTTAGCCTGCTCTTCCGTCTGGGTAAACGGCTGGAGCCTCGCCACTAATAAAGACATTTTGGGGCTATCGCACATTGACCTATTTCTGAGATATCGAGGGTATTACGAGTAACGTTCGTAATGTAATTCGGTACACTTTTAAACACAGAACACTAGATATAAGTCCGCACTGGATTTAAATAATGTATTACACTAAAAGAATAATATTTAAAGTTATTTTTTATACTAATAACTTAATTTCTTAAAAAGTTATGGGATACCTCGTGTTCTACTGTACCCTGTTATTAATACCGCGATTTCCAGATATGTGGATCTGCAGCGGGGGATGCCGTTAGGCCTACTTGATCGAGACAGTAATGCCTACGGGTACAGCGTGGCCCTACGTGTGCCTGGCGTTTCTGCTAGTGTGGAATTATTAGTTACTTATTTGGAACATGTCAGTCTCCCAATAGCCGCAACTTTGTCAAATTCGTAGGAGTAGTGCGTACTAACATGAATCGTTGAGTGAAATTTAAACTGGTTGTTTTTAGCAAGACGACGCGCAGTCTGTTATTGTACACAATTTTTTGTGCGGAAATGCTGTACGTTTTTAATATACTTGTGAGAAATGATGCGTAAATCCTTTTTTTGCACAAAATTTTTCAAATTTCTAATTTTAGGTGCAAGTTACATAAAAAGGAATGGAATAGTTTTAGTTGCAGGCTATAAAATAATTGTGACTTGAATTGAGTGCATAATTTAAGTACGAGTAGGCATGGTCATGATTAGAAATAGCCACATGTAAAATAGTAATGACAATTTTGCACGTGAGTGTCTGTACGTCTTTGTGCTTGCATTCCGAGTGTGTGGTATGAATAATTCGTTGCCTTCGTAGACGGTTATGCTTGGGGCGCGGAATGCTCGCGGGCAGTTCTGAAGCAAGCGAAGCGAGGAATGTGCTGAAAATAATATCGCAAGTGTGTATTCTGCGAGTGTCTGTCGACCGTTCTCGGAGAGTTTACTCCGTCTCGTTTTTTCTGCTCCGGACGACTTTTAAGGCAACTGTTGCCCTTTTACGATTTCTCCGCGCGGCCGGGGGGCGTTTGCTTTTCTTGTCAGAAAACTTGCCGGGCGTGACTCGCAAGGGAAGCGTACATGCGCGTGGTGGCTTTCTTTTTTTCGATCGCGGACTCCCGTACGAAAATGGCTGACGCGGTGTGCGGTTTTGGACACCCCTGAGCGGATTCCGGCGACTCGGGAGCGGATCTTTGTGAAGAAGGACAAGGTACACTTTGCGGTGCTGATCGCTTGAAATACCCGACAGGTGACGCCGGCATCGGTGGCCTTGGCTCTGGAGATTTTCTTCCTGCGCGGGGGTATAGCGAACTCTTTAGAACCGGAACAAAAGTGGAAGATCAGTCTCGTGTAATATTTTTTTAGGACGATTACGAGGCCTGTGATGTTAAAATCGGTATTTCCTTGCAATTATAGGTCTGGGCACGATAATGATCTAAACCCAGAAAAAAAAGTTATTGACACAATTTGTTACCCAAGAAGGTGAACGATTTTGTACATTGTAGATTAGACGAGAGTTCCTCTATAATATTAAGAATGAAGACACTATTTTTTTCTTTTCAGAACTCTTCGTACAATAATTATGTAACTTTCACTTGTTTTTTCTCAGTTTTCTTAAATGTGGCATAGACCACATTCCGTGGAGTCCTTCAATTGTTTATTACGTAGTAATGCTGAAGTTTCGTCAGTTCAGACACTTTTTTTAAAATGTTATGATCAATTACTGTGGTTAGCTGGTTAAGTTCTGCCGTATTGTATCTCACCGTGACGAAACGTTTTGCGAGTTGAATCATCTGACGCTCATTTCAACTTGTGTTGTGTACACCAATGTGGTAATAGTACGACGATAAGATTCGATATGTTCACCACGTAGAGCTTGTTGCAGCTTTTTTCAGTCAACTCAACTAGAAAATTTAATTTTTTAAGTTATTCGTTTGTAGTCAGAAAGTTTGAGAATAGAATTCGACAAAATTTGAATAACAGGCTTCACTTCTGTTAAATTACAGCTGGCAATGTGGTCGTTTCTATTTGCAATTTGAATGGATAGATAGGAAGATCTTGATGTGTATATGTAACATTCCTTTTTCTAACGAAGTCTGCCCAATCTTACGGTGTGTACTCTGTCTCAATGGCATGATCATCCACCGTGTGTCAGCCTAGGAGTCGCAATGGCTTGGGGTACCTACCAAGTACGCGGAGCCGAAAGCTGCAGGTCCGAGTTCCATAGAAGGGGAAAGGTGTTTCGCCACGTGGTTGGCTCCTCGTACTATTTATTGTAGGTGAACCTTCATTTGGTTCGTAATTATTCTAAACTCGTAATCATTCACCATTCACAATCGCACATCAATCACACATCCTATCACAATCACAATCCTTGCATTGAAAGGCAATGGCAGTGTGAACAGCAACCGACTCTTGTGATCGCCTGTCAAGGAAAGAGGGCATAAAGACGTACCTCTTCCCTCAAAAACTGCCAATAATTGAGTACTATTTTGACCAGCATCATCGTATGTTGTGCTCGTATTTGGAGGTCGCGACCGCGAGTTCGTGGCCTTTTCATGCAACCGGCCACTTCGCGTGCTCGTCCTGATTCGGCGGCGGCTGTGCGCGCCGGAAGAGCGAGGTAGTAGTCATCCCGGCGGAAGTCGCGACGGAAGCAGAGCTCTCGGCCCCGGGGGCAGCGGAGACGGCGTTGGCGGCGGCGGTCGTCCTGCCATCCCCCTCCCTCGCCACGTCGCGCCTAGCCGCGGCGTCTTTAGGATGCCGAGGCGATCGTGCGTCCCCAAGCGGAACGGTTTTGCCCCGGGCGTGGACCGGGCCTCGAGAATCTTCTCTCCGGGGTTTTGCGAAGGCGAGTGCGCCGCTGCTTGCGTCCGCCAACGAAGTTCAAACATGCGCACCAAGTGGAGGGCCGCACAGGATGGTTTCAGGAAGCGAGGGTTGGACGTGTACTTGGATTAGTCAATAATGGAATTGCAACTAATTTCGGGGACGAGGTCGTTGGGTAATATATCGAAATGATTCGAATTCGTTTGGCAACAGTTGGTAAACTTGGACTGGAGTTCTGGTACTTTCTGTTATTTTGTCTTTTCGACAATTGGAAAATTGTGTGAAAATAATAAATTTTACTGTAATTCAAGAAATGCCTTCAAAATGCATTTAAATGTATGTATGTAATTATTTGATTAAATAAAATATATTGCGAGTTTAATGCAAAGTGGATAAGTATACTCCCGGACTCTGAAATACGATGTGTTGACCTGTCCGTTTGATATAATTCTCACACACACACAATGTATTCGCATCTACGTTGCAGCATTTGTAACATTTTTTTCAATTCAATTTATGGTACATATGTGTCTTAACTACGTGCACTGAACTGATAATTTGAGGTAGTATCAGCTGGCGCTGATCTGTGGAGGAAGAACATTTCACGTAGCACTGCGTGTTCTAGCGATGCTAAATTATTATATCCTGTCAGAAATAGGTCTGAAACAACGCAACATAGCATTCAACCCGTTAAACTCGTGCCTCCGCCTGATCATATTGCTGCCCTCGGACGCCATCGCCATTTTCACTCCCACTGCAACCTCTTGTTCAATTATTTCTGGCTGCCGCAGCATTCTATGTATAACCGACTGATCGGTACAGCCTTTAATTTGTTTCACACACCTCTGTCTCACCATATTTGCTGCTCCGTTAGTTGTCTCTGTTGTCGGCACCCTTTCGTTGTCGCCTGATGTCACTTTCGCAGCTGCCTCTTCAATCGTAACTGCCACTACGTCTTCTGCCTTCCCAGTTCGCTATCCAACTTCATTCTCCGTAGAAACCTGCGTCACTTCCTCTTCCAAAGGCCGCTCCTTCTTCGTCTTCGTCACCATAACAGCTTTGTCCTCGTCAGCCGCATTAGTTGACAGTGTGACATTATGAAACGTCACTCCTGTCACCAACATGCCACTTGTGCTTCCTCCAATTGAGACAGCATCAGTCATTCAGTGGTCGGGGCGCACTTGCTAGGAACATTGTGCTTGTCCGCCGCTGCCTCCGCCTTCGTTCTCGGACTTGTTTGCTGAAAAAATGTTCTCGCTTCGATATCTTGGATATTCTTGGACGGGCCCTCAACCCTCTCCGTGTTTACGGCAGAGTCTGGGTACCTCTAACGCTGCTGTTTCCGGCTGTCGCTACAATTTTCACTGCTATTCGTGGAGCAGCACTTCAGGCAGTTTTTCTTGCTGCTGTTGTGCCGCCTTTAGGGACTATACTAGCAGTTCTGTCCCAGTAGAGTGGTAAAATGTTGGACGACGAGGTTTTAGTTGCTGTCAATTAGTCCGTTGCATTTTCCAGTTCGACACAGCCGCCTTTACCGCCTACGCTGGCACCTCTTCTGCTTCCATCACCACAAACCATTTTCACCGCTTCATCAACCACAATCACCCTAATCCCATCCGTCACCACCATCTCCGCATCTGTTTTGCCCCTCCCCCATCTCCATCTCCACCAGAAGAGTTGCAGCACCCAGCGCCCACTTCGAGGCCCGTTCGCTCCAAAAGCCAGGGCGTCGACAGCGCTGGCGTTCCGTTCCGTTCCGCCCGCCAACTTCTTTACGGGCTTTGGACGCAGTCGGCAAGTCGCACGGCTCCTCCGCAGCCTCTTCAATATTGCAGGCGAACGCGCGAGGATGGGGCCGGGTGGCCCCGCTGTCGACCCCCCCCCCCCTCTCCCCCGGCTTCACTTCGTTCTCCTCCTCCGCGCGCGCGCGCCTCGTCGGTCGCAATGCAACTTTCAGCCCGCGGGCCAGGTACAGCAGCGGCGGCCGCCTCGGCGGAGGTGTGACCCGCTCCGCGAGCACATTGGAACCCCTTGAACGGTGCTCAAGCTTTTATGAGTGGGGGGGATAGGAGACGGATGGAGATGCCGGAATTGTGCTTCGGGGAAGGGGTGGGCGAAATATTGCTCGTCCCACACAACTAGTTGCAATCGCAACGGAACATCAACAAGCAAAGCAAGTGCGGCCAAGTGTGCTGAAAAATGTGAAGGGAGAACATTTTCCTTTAAGAATAATTTTTAATTTTTTTTCTTCCCTGTAAAGACTTAGCTACGACTTGAATGTGTTTTCACAATTCTCTTCTCCAGCAGATTTCCCCGATTCTCATGCTGTTCTCCACACTTGTCATTTCACCATTTCTATTGGGATTGTTCTCCCTTTTCGACAATCAAATGTCATTTTCACCAATTCCCGCATGTCCTATCCTTGCAAATAAAATAGATCTTGCTTATCAATTAAAAATAAGCAGGTGCTCGACGTGGGTAACGAATTGCGACCCTCCACCTATAGACTTCGTATCTACTTTTTGGGAACGATGGATTCATTGGAAGCGCTTCGACGTTTCAGAAATGATGAAATGCACATTCAAAATTACCATTGATGCATCATGGAAATATTTCGTATATGATGGACCATTTTAAACGAGCGGATAGCCTGAAATGCAGAGGTAGTGGGAGAAGAGCTCGTTGGCAGTGGAGATGCCGCCGCCGGAAGTGCAGACCGGGCCGCGCCTCGCCGCTGCTGAGGCTGGGTGGGGCGAGCATTGGCGAGACGTGCCTTGCCGACCCAACAGTTTGGGCCGTGGCCGGCACTGCGCTGCGCTGCGCGGCGGAACGGAGCGCCCGGAAACTGCGCACTCTGGGCCTAAGCGCTGCTACTTCTCCTCCTCCTTCTCCTTCCCTTTCTCATCCTTTTCCTCCTCCTCGTCCCCTTTCTCATCTTCATCCTCCTCCTGTTTCAGCTACATCTTCTTCTCCTCCCCTTCTCCGTCACTTTCTCTTCCCCCTCCTCCCCCTCCCTCCTTCGTCATCATTTCGGCTTGTTCTCTATCCTGACCTATTCAATTTCTTCCTTATCTTCTTCTCTTGCGTCCGTTTCGTCTTCACCTGTTTCAAACTCACCTACATTTATTTATTGATTTATTTTGTTCTACAGCTTCTTACGGAATCTCATCCACAGGACGTAGTGTAGTAATGTATCGAGTAAAATATCCGACTGTTTTTTAAAATATTATTATTGTTATTATTATTATTCTTATTATTATTCTTCTTATTATTATTATTATTATAATTATTATTATTATTATTATTATTATTATTATTATTATTATTATTATTATGTTTTGAATTGCCTCATGCTTGGTTAAGGTCTATTATAAACTTCACTCAATCCAGCACTTCTTTAAGGGGAAAATAAACCTCCGACGAGGGGGACAATACATTTAAAACTTTAAGAAAATACTTCAAAAGATGGCAGTGCAATGTTGAATAAAACTTCCTTTACTTACTGGGCGAAATACAGTAACATTTTAAAAATTCATTAAAAATTAACATTAAATTGAAAAAGTAACCTTAATTTACGTTAATGAAAATAAGGGAATTTTAATTTGCTTAGAATAATTCGTATTATTTGGTGTTTTAATCGTTCTTTTAACACTTGGAATGCTTATACGAAAAAACGCAGAAAATTTGCGACGCGCGCGTTGGATGTTTCCGCCCACTGCGATTGTCCCCGCCGGCTTAGCCCCCTCCCTCCCTCCCTCACCCCCACCCCCGCGCTCGCGTTCCCTTCGCGACGTCTGCGGCAACGGTGGCGTTAGCGGCGAGGGTGGGGACCGTCGCAAGTTGCGTTTGTTCCGCTCCGCGCCACCGCCGCCGTCGCTTGCTTCCATTATGTAATCTGCCTCCGAGAAGAGGTTGACGGGCTGGGAGGCGGGCGGGCGATAACGGCGAGATACCGTGCGCGCTGTCCCACGTCATCCCGATTCGGGCGTTGCTCCTCGGCCGGTGCGATACGAGCGATAAATAGGGCTTTCCAGGAGTCCAGGATTTTGGGCAGATGCCCTTGTACAATGTGGGATGCGGGAGATAAAGTGGAATGATTTTTTGTGGATAGCGTTATTGGAATGTGATTTTCTTTACTTACAGGTGTATAGTTTATTATTTTCTCACCTACTACATACTTGCGTAGTGAAATGAAACGATTATAATGCTGCAGAAAACAATTGGGGATTTTTCGTCAGAAAAACTCGTATTATGGTGCCCAGATATCGAAAAAATATGGTTAAATCTTCCTCTCTGTAGGACATTATTTCCTCCAACATTTAATATGTCAGGATTATGTAAATGAGTCTGTAATGCCGTAAATTCGGCCACGGCCAAAATTGTTCGTCTGGTTAACGCTAGAGCTTAAACCGTTCAGACGATTTTCTCCAAAATTGATAATCCCCGATACTAGACCTGACGGAACACATATTTTGGTTTTTAGGAACTTTCCATGAATCTTTAACTTTTTTCTTTCTTCTTCAAAAATTACTCCAATTATTTTTCTTCTTTTTTTTCCTCCGGTAGTGCTAACATGTAAGTAAGGTTATTAAAATGGCGCAGCTCTCATTTTCGAGTATTTACAAATAATTAACATTTCAAAACTACAGTGTTCATAGTACACTGTTTTACCTCAATGAATTTTTTTAAATAGTCATTTTCGTGTAAGTTTTGCTTGAAGTGAAAGCAGTTTAAATTGCCCTTTCGATTTTCGTTGAACTCTAAATTTTCGAAAATTGCTTAAATTACAAATAATGAGAGAAATTATGTATTTTTGTAGCGCCTCTTTTCTTTCTTTTTCTCCTCCAGAGACTGCCATTTTTTTCGGCGGCTAATGCTCTGGGCAAATCTCTCAGTTTCGACTGTGAAACAGTATCATATCGCCCACTTAAGAAATAAAAACAAAGTCAAAGTGGGTGGAGGCACGAAAATTCTTCTCTCCATTCAGACGACTACTGACATTCCTGCACTAGTAAGACGTCTGATGTTATTGTGTTCTAAAAGTTGCAAAATTAATGCAACCTAAATAATGTTTATATAAGACATGGGAACGGACCACTTAATGCTGTCAGTCATAGCGCAGAGTGGAAATAATTGCATGCCAAGAACTAGCAGACACGAGAAGTGAATTACGTCTTTCTTTGAACGCCATCCAATTGTATGATTGTGCCCAACGGCTGCGAAGATAAACGTGGTTCAATAGGTCGTAGTTCACCGTGAAGTTATCGAGCCCGGACGTCAAAAACTTTCAAGTAGATGAACCTATAAATTGAGAGTGCTTCCGTCTTACGTAATGGGGTCGATATTAATAAGGTGCTTAGTTACTTGAGGGAGATGCACAATTTTAGAATGTTGGTTACGTTTTGCAATTTTGATTTCTATCGTTTAAAGGAAAAGTACATTGGAAAGGGGATATGTTTATTTTCTCAAAAAAGTTATGCAATATCGTATGCGAGTATGTACTTACATATTTCGGGGAAATAATTCCATTTCCAGCGACGTTTAATCGTACTGTCTGTAATTGTTTTGACTATTTTATTCGTAATAACAAATAGAGCTGCCCCACTATTCTTGTCTTGGAAGTGTTACGGACACATCGGGTCGATAGAGGAGTTAAAATAGCAAAATAGTGCAGTACGTTAAAATTATCGAGTAAGAAATTGTTACGGGGAGTATCTAACTGTTGCGTTGTTTATTACGTATGTGATGTATCTAATGCGAGAGGTAGAATATACGAGTAATTCTGCTTAGTTGTCATGTGTAGTGCTAAGATTATTGTTAGTTACAAAACCAATATGGTTAATTCGCAAAATAAACATTTTGAGAAAATAAGGGGTAGGAAATTGCATCTCATCGTAGGTTTGTATTAGATAGTGCATTTGGACGAATCATTGGCAACATGACAAAGTTTCAATTTGAAGTAGAGTATTTTTACTGTCGGAAACCCGTACTTCGTAATGGAAAAAGTGTGTATGAGACCTTGAATTGCAATACTTGAGTAAAGAAAGCTAAACCCGTAGTTTCGACAAATTGTGATTGTGTACGAATTGGCCTGTGTGACAACATTTCAGTAATTATTTCGTTAACAAGAACGGAAAGTTGAACAGTGTTAGCTATTTCCAATGAAATTAAGATAAGGAATGTTGCGGAGGAATTTTTCTCGTCCAAAGTATCACCGACGACCATCCGACATTCGGACAAAACCAGCCGTGAGAAAACGTTTGCTGGGGTTAAGCTGACGTGTTAATGAATAAAATTATGTTATAGTTTGGTGATATATCTCATTATTGTTACTGTTATTCTTGTTTACTTTCTTATATCCTTTGATTAGTCAGTGTGGGAAAATTCTTGGTTAAAATGTTCTTTTGAATATCTGCATAGTATTTATTCTCTGTGCATCATTAATTCGCATTAGAGGTTATGTTGAATTAGATTGCGTGGCAGAGGGTGTCCATTTAAAATCAAGTTATCAGGTAGTGGTGGTGAGGCTGGCCTTGATATCTCGTTTTTATCTTCACATGCGTCTGTCGTAAAACCTCCAACTGCGGATTAGAAACGAGTACACGAAGCGACGAGTTATCACGTATGAGTTAACTGCACCACGGAAGGAATTGAAGTGTCTACGTCTCCCTCTCTCGAAAATTCCCTCATTTTTGTTCCATTGCCGGTTGAGAGAGATAGTAACAAAATCGTAGTGCCAACTATTCGCATTTAACACCCAGTGTTTCCCCTATAAATCTACTTCAATAATATCCTAAAACGTGTGAAACAATTACCTTGAATCGTATCGGTAATTTCGACAAAATTATCTTCCCACGGGAAAAATTCTAATGAGAACCATAAACGGTCACGTACAGAAGTAATTGATCTTACGATCTCACTGAAGGTCACCTTGTTAATTATTCCTCCGTTTGAGTCCGGTCGCGTCGTTTTCTGATTTCCCCCATCAGTTTTATTACATACAGGTTCCTTCCGGATTTCCCCTAGTTTCCTCCACAAGTTGAATTCGTTTGGGTACGATAGCATTCACGCAATATTCACTCACGCTCTCCCCCCCTCCTGCTAGGACTGCCTGCCTGCGTGGCTAGAAGCCTGCGGCTTCGCGCCACGCGCGTTTTTTATTTTTATTTTTTGTTGTTTTTTTTTTCCTACTGTCGCCGTGTGCCAGAAGGTGACTGTGTTGCGTGGCGGGTTGCGACCTGCACCTGCATCGTTGGCGCCGACGCCGCCCGCGCCCGCTCGCCCTTAAAAATAGGTGCACTAGGACAAGGTCCGGGCGACCTCGCACAACGCAGCCGTTTTAACCCGCGCGCGAGGGGAGAGGCGAGGAGACGACCGCTTGACAGCTGGGAGCGGGCGCCGCGAGGGAGGGAGGGGAGGGGAGGGTAGGGTGAATTCTTCAACGGCTGAAAATTGTTCGTGATTTGTAAACTAAAAGTTTTGAGGATTTTTCGTCATTCGAATCTCTCTTGGGAGGCCTGTACTTTAACCACCTTTTTGATCTCTACTTTAAGATTTTTTTGTGGGAATTTGTTCTGTCGCTTCAATTTATTATTCAACTCTTACATTTCTTATATAAACATGCATTTTTTCTGTTTGTCAAGGACATTAATGACACCACAACAGACCCTTTATGCGGTCGTTACAAAGGATCCAAATTGTGTATACAGGTCCATTTGAAAATAAAATTTACTCGTTGCTGCAATATTTCACGATAAGTGTAATTTTAAATTAAATCTACTAATAATTTCGTTTCGTGCTCTGTGAAATGTATTTCTGAATTCCTTATGAGGTAGCTGTCGAAACTATTCCCCGGACCGATGGTTTCACTGGTCGCCTTTGGTCTTTTCGTCAACGGGGCGAAAAGGACCTGAGCAAACTATCTCCCCCGTAGATACCGCGGGTCCGGGTTTCTCTCGCCCTCCGAAGTTTCGACCGCCATTCTGCGGTGTCCCGCAGGGATGTTCGCGCTCTCCTCGCCTGTCGAAGTTGCGCGTGGCAGCGGCAGAACGAGCAGCTCTGAGGAACCTCGCGCTGCGAGAGAAAGAGAGGGGGCAGATATCTACTAAATGAGCCAGTTCCTCATTAAGGCCACCGAAATCAAATCTACGAGACTTATAAATGCATACTGCGATATTTGTTTACTATGTCAGCAAAACACTGTTTATTGTATGAATAGTGTTTTAAGGCAGAAAGAGCAAGCTTGTAAAAAGCAGCTAATAAGGTTCTCGTAACGTAGTGCTTCGTAGCGTGAGAAATCCTTTTGATTGAGTACTTTATAACAGAAACTACGCTTAGTTTGAGAAACATATCCATGTAAGTCGTACGATAAAAACAGCGTCTCTCTTCAAATACTGTATCTACGTATGCCTATTATAAAAAAGATCGGTTAAATAACTTTGAATAGTCAAAATAACATTTAGTAAAACATATTTGAACGTTTTCTTACATGGTTTGTTAAAAAATGAGCACCTAAAAATTTCGATGAAAAAATAATTTGTTTAAAATCTTTAAAAAATTCAAAAATCGTTCGAATCTTTAATTCTGCATACTCGAGTTTCTCTTCGAAATCGAAAAAAATGTGAAATATATTATATTTCTACGACCAAAACCGAATTTCTAATGAGATGCCTACTTTAGATCTCAAACAAGCGAGACTAATGGTGAAGACAATGTTGTAAGATGCATTAGGACTGCATTGGGCTCAGCGGACGTCAAGGGTTTCAAATTCTCGCAAGTGCCGTTTATCCGGATTCCTCAACACGATTCTTCCAAACGCTTCCTCTTCTAATTCAAGCGAGCTTTCGTCCCGTGCGCGCTACATCTGTGTGACAGATGTGTCGGACGGTTGTGAATTTTGCGTGGCACGTTACGGTACTGTCGATGGCGAAAACAAGGTATATTTGGCGACGAAGAAGGAAAATACATTTGCTCGCGTGTTATCGTCCGATGAAGGATTCAATTTACAGTATTTCTGTTCCCGACAGTTTTACGACGCTCACTCGCGCCATAAAGAAGCGCTTTCTTTCGCAATTATTCTTTATTCAGGGAAAAACACGAGTGAATGTGTCATGATTTAGTTCAAAGTGAATAAAAATGTGAACAATCCAATTTTGAACAATGTATTGTGGGCTTCGCTTTGGTTGTTGATCGTTTGTCGTGACTGATGCAAAATAATTTATTTTGGCAGTGCCTGAATTGAAGTTCGGTGGGTACTTCTAGATATATTGAATTTATTTTTTATTACATTTACTGTATTCGGGTATCTATATTGGATATATCCCTCTTCTATTCTACCGATTTCTTTCTTCACTGTTTGTTCGTCCTGCGTTACGTGTTGGTTGGATTGGAATATTTAGAAACCAATTTTTCTCTTATGTGCTTCGGAAAACAATGTGAAAGACCTAGTGTTGAACTACAACAGCCAATATTGAACCTGCAAAGAAACATTGGGTCTGTGTGAATTCCAGCCAAGTATGTCTGCAAAAATAGTTGTAAGAGTAATTCTAAACACTTCAAGAATTTTTTCAGAGGCACTAAAAATTTAGAAACGATATGGGAATCGACAATCGTCTCTTAAGAAGTTGTGTCAAACCATCCTGTGGCCGAAGCCGTGATGGAATCGATGCATTTGATGCATTGGAACCTTGGTATTGTTTAGTGCCTTGGGGGAAGTTCTAATGCTCCGTAGAAATCGTCCCGTGATTGCCTCAGAGGGTCGTCATCCGTGACCTCATTTTCGACATTTCCATTTCCGGCGTGGGCGCGAAAGGCTGCCGCTGCCAGGGAGCTCTCCGGCCGTTGCGTGGGGGCGACGCCCTGTGGCGAGGCGGGGTGATGGGCGGGGCGGGGTGAGGCAGAGCTGTGCCGTGGTGGAACGCGGTCGAGGATGGGCAGCCGGGGTGAAATGGAGAGGAGCGGGGGACGTGCAGAACGGGGCAGGGTGGAAAGGAGGGTGAGAGTGGCAGAGCGAGGGCGGGCGTGGCGGTGGCGGAGCAGACTGGCCCGGGGAAAGGTGGCGGGGCTGATCCGAAACGATCGGTGGTGGACGAGGTGGTGACAGCGGAGCGGGGAGGGTGTAGCCGGGATCCAGCGGGGGTAAAAGCGGAGTGCGGCGGAGGACGTGCTGAGCGCGGCAGGGTGGAAATGAGGGGAGGAGGAAGGCAGAGCGAAGGCGGGCGTGACGATGGCCGGAGCAGGCTGGCACGGGGTAGAGGAGCAGGGCGGGGCAGGGTGAACGAAGTGGCGGGGACAGGCGGTGTGGAGCTGGGTGACCAAGACTAGGAGTGCGATCGGGGACGTGTAGAGCTGAGAAGGACAGGGCAGGGTGGAGAGGCGGCGGTGGCGGCGCACGCTGTCCCGGGGCGGGGCCGATCTACACGAGGCAGAGCGGTGGCGGACGAGGCGGGGACGGGCGGGGTTGAACCGAGGCGAAAGCGGAGGGTGGCGGGGGCTGCCTTGTCGGCGCCACTTAGTTCTCCGCTAACGGCCCCGACACGTAGGACGGGCGTTTTACGACTTGTGGGCGAGTGCAGTAAACAGAGGCGTCTCGTTCCTCCCGCATCCTTAGGTAGCCGCCGAAACGTGGTCGTCTCTTCCCCTCGCCACTTGTCATGTTTCGTAGTTGCCCTCGCTCCAGAACATCGGTGCAACTCGGTCGGTACTCGGTGCGCTGCAGGAGATCTAGCCCGCTGTAAAACGCTGAAACTTGTATAGGAATCAGCATTCTGATTTTTCGTATCTAACCCAACAAATTGAATAATAGGCAAGAAATGTCCAAGGCGTAGCATACTTAATTAAAATATATATTTCTAAAGGTAGAATCAATGGGAATGCTGACTCAGAAAGGTGAATAAATGTACTGGAAGATCCCGAAAATCCAATTGAATCCAACCCTGAATTCTAGTAGAGCACGTGGAGTTGATGGAAATGAAAAGTAATTTTGGTGCCAGACTGTTTCGTTGCTGATAAACTTTTAAATGTTTGATGAACTATTTGATCGAAATTTCTTGCCGTATATTGTTTTTTGTTGAGATGTATGTACGTTTGTTATTGCATCCTAAGACTGAGCCCTATTACTTTATTTTTCTGACCCTTCTTAACATAGCCGAGTGTAACTCTTAATTTCTATAATTAACCTGTAATACTGAAGTAATTATAAGTTTCGAGAAGATCACAAAGATAATTGTCATTTGTGGATGTGTTCTTAAGTGATGCTTGAACAATACTGAATGTGTACTAATTACGTATATGTAGTACTACCCCGTTGAGCTTGTAGCAGCATGACTGAAAACTGTTTGCTGAACGTATAGTAGTTGTAGTATTTGGATTTTAGTGTTGTTGATTAGGTGTTTTGTTCTATGGCTTTACTCTCGTGTCGGCTGTTTCTCTTTGCAGGCTATTTCCAAAACAAACACCACTATCTTCACCACACTCGCTGCTCTCTCTCTATGGGCGTGAACAGATGACACGGTAATTCATGGGATGATTTGTGTTTTGCATGTCCTGTGCTTGCACCTGCAGGTGTTGTCTTCCAAACGTATTAATTCCTTTTAGAATGAGGAAAAAATACTAAATCGGCGGGGGTTTAAAATTTGTGATCAAGAAAACGATCTGAAATTGAAGGCCATTAGTACTGGTTTTTGATAGCTAGAGGGAAGTTCGTGGACCTGTCGTTTATGAAATATTTCATTACATTTTCGGGCATCCCCAATATTCGTGAAGATTCATGAGAAAATTGCGACTGACGACAGCCCTGCAGGTGCCAAGTTTCTCCAATTTCCTTCAGTTTTGGGATTTCTAACCTGCTCATAATGTGACCAAATTATATCATTGATTCAGTTCCGTAAAAATTAATGATTACTCATTTTCCTTGACGTGACTCTCCCACTTCCTTTTTGTCCAGTATTTAATTTTATATTTTCATTTAGCTTTTTCACTTCATTTTTCACCATTAAAATGTTTGCCCTATGAGGACAGACCTTACGGGAATCAAATATCAAATTAATTTATGGTGATGTGTCAGAGAGTGATGTGTCAAACGAACCGAAACCGTACTCACTTGTTTTGAATGCTCCACCTTCGCTGCCGACTCTTCTCCAACCTGAGACTAGGTCAAGAAGAGGGATGCAGTTTTTCGAATAGCTAACTAAACAGATACACAATTTGTCGTGTGTATCTCCCCTAGATGGTTGTGAACATACTACCGAACCCCCTGGAGTATTGACCTTTCTGCTTTCACGGATTCTTCGCTTAGGCATGATAACTGGCAGAGATGATTTCGGTCGCCGTGCGGTGGTTGAACTTGCAGACAGCTCGAAGACGAAGTCTGGTCGATTCGTTCGTCGGTTTCCAGGGGCCGTGGCGACGCGGGAGCCGGTCCTTCCCAGGCGCGTCCTCACGTGAGCGACTCCTCTCGCGACTACTTGCCATGCTGCGTCGGCCGCCCGTACGTCTTAGGCAGGATGCGTAAATTGCGGAGGAATGTCGCGCGGGCCAGGCCGGAGGTGCGTTCCCGTCCTTTTGTGCTCCGTCTCACCTCTCGCCTCCCGACCTACCTTGCTTCGCCCAGCTTCGTGCCGTTCCGCCCCGCCCCGCCTCGCCCCGTCCCGTGCCGTGCCGTCCCGTCCCGTCCCGCCCCGCCCCGCCCCGCCCTGCCCCGCCCCGCCCCGCCCCGCCCCGCCCCGCCCCGCCCCGCCCCGCCCAGCTTCGTTTTTCCCCACACGACCCTCACCCTTTCGTTTCTCCCTGATTTACTTCACTCCCGTCGCACCTTGCCATGCTTCATTTTACCCCACCTCTCGCCTCTCTTTGCTTCGCCCTGCCAAGTAGCATACTGCCCCGCTTACCCCACCCCACCCGCTCTGCTTCGTTCCGGCTCCTTCCATCTCGCACCACTACGCTCCTCCCCGCCTCGCCCCACTGCGCTCCACTCCGTTGCATCTTGTTTCGCTTCATACCGGCAGCTTCACCCCGCCTTGCTTCACCCCGCCCTGCTTCGCCCCGTCTCGCATCTTCCCACAGCCCGCATCACCCCATTCCTCTCTGCCCTGAACTTCCCGGGTGCGTACGGGACAAGCTCCTCCGTATGTGACCGTCCGATGCCTCCCCTCTCCCCTCTTCCCGGTTGCCACACGTATACTGCGGTTTTTACTTTGCTGCGTCTGACATTACATCAGCTGTTACGGTGCCATCCAATCGGGATCTTAAACGTCACTACGTTGGCGTTCAATCTTCCGATTGGATGACACGCCAACAGCTGAATTACTTCAAACGCAGCTTAATAAACATCGCTGTATAGACGCGTAAGTCACACTTGTCGGAGGATATCGCGGTGGCGAGATTGCAGGTCAGTCGTCTAGTACGAAGCGCAACAGATGTTTGATTTCTGCGGTCCTAAAATCAAGTATTTATGGTTATAGATGCCTGTTCCTACCGAATGTGATTGTCTTATTTTTGTAAATTTATTTGAAAATTGCGATAATATTTTGCCAATGACGCGTTCTAAACCATAGTATAAACTCTTCGAAAATATTGCATCCTAAAGTAATTAAAAAGCTCTTGTTTATGCACGATAAACATTTGTTTTCACGTCGGCTTGGAGGTTTATTCGGACTCGTTGACGATCCTTGGTTTGTGCTCATGGCTTGATGCTTATAAGGAACGGAAATAATGTGGACTCTTCGATCCCGGCCGCCATTTACAACTAGGACGTCCATGAGACGTTTTGAGCTTCTTTTGAACTGAAGTTTGTTTTAGCAACTAGAGGAATGATAGTTGTACGCTACCATTAATTAAATGAAGCCGAGAGCAACAGAGGAACGAAGAAACGTAACGTGCAATTTTGAACAGACGCCTCAGCTGTCTTTCTGTTTCATAAGGTTACTGTTACTTTTGTCGCATTTGGAGTTTTGAGGAAAAATGGCGTTTTCGCGTGCTACATTGTAGACCATCCCTAAACGGCCCGCGGCCAAACCCGCCCTCAAAGAGAGTAATTTCATTAAGTTCGCCTCCTCGCTACTCTGGCAACGGGCGCTGCGGGCCAGAATGGAGTTCGTCCTTATGAAATTTGCCTTTTCGGAACACGAAATTATTCGCGAACGCGTAATTGCATTCGTCGCCACTGTTCTCAAGATTTTCGACGATGTGACATTAGCCCCTTCTCCACAAAAAGAGGAAGGAAATGGATTTTCGATTCGAATTGGCGTCGATTAACTTTCCACGCTGTGGAAAATTCCTTCTAGTTGAGTGCGCTTTTTCATGATTGATAAAACGTAATTAGTGACCTCATCATAAATCCTACAGGTTGAGAATTGTAACTCAACGGCGTTATCAATGTGAGAAGTGAGTGTCAATGGGTCTAGAAGGGATTGTCATCATACATGATGTGAGGTTGTTTCGTGTTGGCAACATTTTGGAAACCGAGAACATTGTATCGTTGGTATGTGCAGAATTCTTGGGCGATGTGTCCATTGTAAATAATCATTCTTAACTGGACTAAGCCTCTTATGGTTTTCGTCCCGAAGTAAATTATTCGTGGTGAAGAGCCGAGCGTTTAGTTTGGAAACAGCATTGTTATAAAATATTTTATAACGTCCTAAATCCCCCAGCACCTAAATGAGATCTGTTTATCGGGCAAATGATTAATCAGCCAACAAATGAAATGAACATGGTCATGAGCTGTAAATTTCTCCCAATGAATTGTAAATATTTACCGTACTTTGTTATATAGAAATGCCGTAAAATGTTGCGAATCGTAATTAAGAATATATATTGTTAAAATTTAGTCGATTAACTGTTTAGTTTTGGAAGGAAATTGTTACACGCCAGTCAGCGAGATTGATGTGAGCTTTCGCTTCGAAAGCCGTGCAGACCAGTAGCACGCTTGAATGAGTCGTTATCGCATTGGTGGAATCCTCGTTTGGTCAGTATTTACATATAAAACTAGATTAAAACAGCCCCGAATGCATTGGAGCGCAGGTCGTGTGAGGAATGTTACGGATTTGCATTGGACACAGTTGTTTTCCGCATTACCGCACTTTTTACGCGTGTTTAAAAAGTTAACCATTCTGCCACGCGTCGGTGTGTTCGCGTTAAATTTTTTCAGGAGAAAAAAAAACTTACACGCAACTATATCGGAACACTAGTTGTGTCTGGAACATCGTAAATAGCGCAATATGCGGATGAAGAAATTTGCAGTAGGAATTATGAAATTGGATAAATTGCTACAGTAGATTTTCGGAGTCTGGTAATATAAAAACATAGATTGTCTGGTTTCATTGTGGCTAATAGCATTGTGTTCTATGTGGCTATAGAAAATACAGTCAACTCACTACAAAAATGTCGTTCACAATCTTGCAAGATAATTTGTTGACAATTAGTAATGTGAATTGTTTGAGTAAAATTTCCTTCCGAAAAGGAGATAGCGTAATGTATACGTAAATTCTTAATCTCTGCGCAATCATTATTGTAACGCCAAACTTACATTTCTATCACTGTAGAACCAAGGCACCAATAAAATGTAACTACGGAACGATAAGATACAGAATATATCGCCCTTTCTACGGTTTTGCTGTTAGTGGATCGCTTATTCAGAATGCGGTTTATTTATTTTACGTCAGAAACGGTTAAAAATTGTGTGTGACGTACTATGAGGAGTACAGTGTATTCCGGGCACTTTTTCATTAATCCTGAGATGACTACCCTAGCCCATAATTCTCAATGCAGATGGAGATGAGGGTTTTTGACAAGAATTTATAAGAGTAAATCAACGGTGTTTTCATATTCTCGTGTCGGGCATCTTAGATCTCTTGGTATCAAGGAGGTCATGGAAACGTTTCGTGACCTCGAAAACCAATAAGTTCTGTACAGCGTTTGATCCTATTAATCAATGTCGTCGATAATCATGAAAACCTACAAGCCAGTTTTTCACAGATTTTTAGAGAATCATCTGGTGTGTGGCTATTTGTCTGCGGATTGAAATGTATAAGATATTGCTCCTTGCAAGGAAACCAAATTCTAACATTCGAACGAACGACTCCTTGCGCATTCGTGAGTTTTGAAAGGCTAAGTCCAACGAAGTGAAGTTCTTGCATTGTTATTTTAATCGCTCAGTACTTGCGCTGCTAACAGAGTCCCGCCAGTCGCCCGCACCCGCGGACGCTGCCTCCGTCGATGACAGAGCTGCCTCTTGCTCCCAGCGCCCGTTTCCGGGAGATAGCGACGCGGCGGCGGTAGTGGCATGATGCACGCGTATCGCGTCTCGCCTTCTCTTCGAGCTGTTGCCGTTGTGGATGGCGCCCTTGCCCGCGCCTTCCCGATTGGCGCCCCTGCCCCGGCTTGTCGCGGCCCCGCCCCGCTTCGTCCCCGCCACCCCCCTGTACCGCCCCCGTTTTGCCCCCGCCTCACACCCTCTTTGACCCCACCTCGCCCACGTTTTGCCCCTGCCTCGCTCCCTCTTTTACCCCAACTCGCCCCCGTTTTGCCCCCGCCTCACACCCTCTTTGACACCGCCTCGCCCACGTTTTGCCCCTGCCTCGCTCCCTCTTTGACCCCACCTCGCCCACGTTTTGCCCCTGCCAACACTCTTTGACACCGCCTCGCCCACCTTTTGCCCCTGCCTCACACCCTCTTTTACCCCACCTCGCCCCGTTTTGCCCCCGCCTGACACCCTCTTTGAGGCCGCCTCGCCCACGTTTTGCCCCTGCCTCACACCCTCTTTTACCCCACCTCGCCTCCGACTTGTCCCCTCGACCCCGCTTTGCCCCCCCCCCCCTTGACTCTGTCTAGTCCGTGCCTCCTGCTCTCCTCCGCCTCGTCCCGCCCCGCCTCAATACCACCTCGTCTCGGCCTCTCCCCACCCCGCCCCGCCCCGCCCCGCCCCGCCCCGCCCCGCCCCGCCCCGCCCCGCCCCTCGCCACCCTTCAACGCCCATCTCAACCTTCTTTCGTCCCCTGGGAAACATGCCCCCGCGTTCCCTTTTGTTTTGCTGTGAGCTGCCTCGCGTTTTATGAGGAGGAAAGGGGGAGTGGCGAGTGGGGGCGCGGGATTGCGCCTGAGAACACCAGCCTCGATTGACTTGTGAATTCGTGACGTACGGCTCTAGGTGGGCTCGTGTGGATACGCAGCAGCTATATGGCTCACAATATGTAAAGGTTGTAATGAATACATACTTGTACATGCATATTACGTAGGAGTCTCTCTAGAAGATACCAGCAATGGTTACTGGGTGTTCGTGTATGCAAAATCGTGCAGCTTTGTATGCTGCTCGTGTCGAGTGCTTTTTCTTTTAATAACCTCAGTAGAAATGTATTTATCTCACGATCTTATCAAGAAGTATGAGCGTTAATTGCGTTCGCGGTTATTTAAAGCCTCTTGAACCCGAAGCTACGATGCAACATGCTGTTTCGAGATGATCGGATATGTTACGGAAAAAGCGTGACTCCGCTTACTGCTATATCGCGAACGAAGATAAGTTATTCAAACAGAGTATTGTCTGTCGTATCTTATATATTATTTTATATTATATATATGATTAAAATATAATATATTATATGTATAATTTCTTTTACTGCATTTGGGAACTCATGAATATGGTGTTCTTTGTATTTTTTCATGTAAACAGTATGTTGAACTCTCCCCCCCCTCCCCTTTCCAGAACGGTCGCAACCGTTTGATTTACATTCAGTTCAAATGCTAGTATTTTGTCTACCGCGAAGGACGTGCGTCTGCTTGATTTATTGTACATATTTGTATATATTTTATCTTACTTTTGTATGTTCTATTGTTTTTTATAATGGTGTCTTTATGTTTATATCGAGTGCTGTGTTTCATTATAATATTTTCATTAATATTAATTCATTTATCTCTGTAACTTCTTATTTTATGTTCTTTTTAAAATTTGTAATAGTTTTCTTCTTTGTATTGTAGCCTGAAGATGGGGTAAAACCTAAGCCTTGAAACGTCTCTAAGTAAAAACGATTAATAAACTTTTTGGAAAGATATTTCAAATAGAAAATGTTTATATGTAGACTATGTAAACCAAGTGGCCAAATACATTTAAAATATGAGATATGTTATTCGTCGTATTTTTAATTCTACCCAAAGCTGCTTGACGTATATTAGGAATATTTCCTTTTTTCTAATTCAGCGTGGATACTTCTTTTTTGTTTCACTAGGTGTGCCTGAGCATGCATAAGTTACGTGGCATTGATTTTACTGCTGTCGTAAAAGTCTCGATAATCGCTTACGTGCATGTCTCCCCACCCAGTTTTCCTGCTCGACTCTGGGAAGAGAAGACTTGACTCGTTGGTTGCGAGTAATGCTTTGCAAACCGCAAACGAAACCTCTCTTCTGAGAAACCGCATGGTGCCGGATCCAAGAACGGTCAAGAGATAGGCAGATTTTAAAAAGTGGAGAGAACAGGGTGGTGTATCTTTTGAAAGCTTCATCGTACTATTCCTACTAAACCTTTCTCTATAAAACATCTACCCTTCGACGTGTTCAAATAAAAGTATATCTTCGCTGGGGTTTTTTTTCCTTGACAATTAAAATTTGTGATCGTGAAGGGGCCATACACCTTCCGGAGATGTACCAGTTCCACACGTGCGGTTTAGGGTTTGCATGCCATTTTCTTTATCTACCAGTCTAGTTAACCCAAATAACTCATAATTCCAATAATTTTGATTGTTTTTCCACCACGTGACAATAACCTAGTAATGTCCAATATAACTATGCTTGATACATTATTTTCTGCGCCGACATGCCGATAAGTCTCGATCAATCAAGTCAGTGCTTTGAAGAAAACCAGGAGCGTTTCAGAGTTCCATTTTATTCACGTTATCGCGTTCACCGGTACAGGTAAAACGGACTCGTATCCTAAGCGTGAGTGTCACGTGTGTGTTGTCGAAAAGTCTCTTTTGTTAGAATTTAATATTTCGATGAGTGCAACGGATTAGCGTAAAAAATGTACCTCTTACAGAACAGTCACGGATGTTGTCTTTGTCTTCCCCTCGTGGAGATATATTCGTTGTGCGTACGCCACGCGAGATGGACATCTCCCGCGCGCCACCCAGTGCCACAGACTGGTGGCCGTCTGGCGAGGGCGTGGAGGGCGGAGGCGGCTGCGTTCCGGCGAAACGAGAAAGGTCTCGGCGAGGCGACCTTAGCGGCCCACGGGCGGGCGCCGCGATGCCGCCGGGGGCTTCGGCCGCGCCGCCGCGGCCACCGCCACCGCCACCGCCACCGCCACCGCCACCGCCACCGCCACCGCCACCGCCACCGCCACCGCCACCGCCACCGCCACCGCCACCGCCGCCGCCGCCGCCGCCGCCGCCGCCGCCGCCGCCGCCGCCGCCGCCGCCGCCGCCACCGCCACCGCCACCGCCACCGCCACCGCCACCGCCACCGCCACCGCCACCGCCGCCGCCGCCGCCACCGCCACCGCCACCGCCACCGCCACCGCCACCCTAAACCGCCGCCGCCACCGCCGCCGCTGCCACCGCCACCCCAAACCGCCGCCACCGCCGTCACCGCCGCCGCCACCGCCACCGCCGCCGCCGCCGCCGCCGCCGCCGCCGTCGCCGCCGCCACCGCCGTCACCGACGCCACCGACGCCACCGATGCCACCGCCGCCACCGCCGTCACCGCCGCCACCGCCGCCGTGCCGGCACGCGCCACTCTCCGCCCACTCGCCGCGCGAGCGCGCATTGCTGCGGTGTCCGCTTATTGGCGGAGCGAAAAAAAATACAATATCACGTGGCGTTGAAAAGGACCCACACGGTTCTGTGACGCCAGTGAAAAAGAAGCTGAGAATCCCCTCCTATTGACGACTAATTTCCGTGCGGCCTGAATTTGGATGTCAACCCGGCGTAAAAGTCGCCGCTACTTTGCATTCGGCGAGTGACTATGTGCCGAATCTGGATTAGCCCAGGTTCTCGGGGAGGATTCGGAACTAAATTTTATCCGAAATTATTTACCAGACCGGGTATATGTGAGTGTCGTAGAAGTATGTAAAACTGGCACGAAACCCATGGGTTTTTTATTGTCCGATTTAATTGTAGTGAGATGTGAAAGATAACCATTAGTAGTGGCGTGGTAATCCAATCTGGAGCTTCAGTACCAAAAATTGAAGTCGTAATGAAGTTCCTGATTGGATAACCGCATCCAGGTGATGATCTGTCAGAAGTCACTACAGTTAAATCGGAGAATATTTTTCTTCAGGATGCGGTTTCGTGTTTGATCGACCATGTCCTTGAACTTTTACGCGCTTGCAATTCTGTTTGACCTGTGAAGGTGAAAGTTGTTCCGTGAAGCACCCGACCCTGTGTTCCTTGGCGGGTAAAATGGCGAGTCAGTGGACATTTTCCGGATGCGGTTTAGCCAGAGACGCGCGGTCGGGTAAAACTGGCACTTATCCGAAAGATATAAAGCACTTTTAGCGGGGGTTGTGGCTCCGAAAATGTCGGTGAAGCCAGTGAAAAAGCTAAGAATCTCGAGTTCTCCAACTTCGTGCGGACAGAATTTGGATTTCCACCCGGCGTAAAGTCGGTGCCGTGTAAAGTACAGAGCGACTGCTTGCCGAATCCCGATTAGCCGAGTGCTCGGTGAATATTCGTTTCCCTTGACGTGCCACCAAAGGTAGAGCGGGTAGAGCACCGAACGATTTGCTGTAGACAAAGAGCAAGTAACACATCTTCACTACGCGAGAATCTGGCTTCCAACAGACCAGTGTAACCTTTTACTTTAACTTATGCGAGCAAATGCATTATCGTTGGTGTATCCTGTAAAGTTTTCTCTCCCTTTTCTTTTTCTATGTTGCGTTTAAGAGAAAGCAGGATTATACCCGTGTGGCTTCCCTGATCCCAGTTTGTTTTCCTTTCCTATCGGCACTTGTGGGTACTTTTGCTGGTAAATGAATAAATACCCAAGTCCAAATTCTCGTGTTTTGCTGATAACAATAAATGATGCAAACTTCGATCAACACTGACAAGCGACAGTTTATAATCAGCTCAGTCGTAGCACTGGTACATTTTTTAAACCATTAAGATGCCGATGCTTAAGATCCCATGTATACATTGCAAGGCATTTTTTGAATTAAGAAAAAAATTACATTACGCAAACTTACCTAAAATTTGTATCAAGACAACTGACGTCTTCCTACTGTTTTATAAGTGGAGAAGTGGGTTAAAGTGGGAGCGTGAAATTGTGGAGAGCTTATAACGATTACGTCCCTAAAATTAAAAATGAGTACATCGGTTTACTACTGTTCGTGTTGTATCGCCAGGTTGGCACAGCTGTACTGAACGTATTTTTCGTCCTCTCACATCGTGCAATTCTCTCTCTCGTTCTGCGTTCTTGACACCGAGAGGAAGGAGGAGGCGTCCTGTCCCGATAGCGGCGGCGACAGCGCGCAGCTGGGTGAGACCTCCGCACGCGCCGCCCGGGGCGTGTGGCACGCGCCTGGACGTGGGCGTCACGGCCGTGCGAAGGCCGCCGTGACGTGCACGCGTACGTTCGCCGCCGGCTTATCGGAAGGGACGCGCCGGCGCGGCGACTCGGCGCATGGGAGGGCAGTGCCCTCGCGCACAAGTGCTCTGAAAGAAGTGACCATAGCGGCGGACATTCCGTTTCGGGTTTTTGTTCACCCAACGTTTGAAGAGTCGTTTTTGAGGACCGTCCGGCGGCCGTTGTGGAGGAGTTGGAGTTACTCTGAGAACGGACCGCTTCGATATTTCGGGCAACAATTGAACGTCATGCTGGGCGATGACATTGCAAGAGATAGTGATGAAGTCATTTATAAATGAGCTAACTGTAAATGAACGCACTGACAAAATGGATGCATCAACGTGGACATAGCCTGCAGTAATGTTGCAAGCAGTAACTGTCAAAGCGGTCCCTTCTTAGAATAATCTCTATATAATACCTGCAAAACATACCAACAACATCTAAGAGAAAAGTTGTGGATTTGCTGCATTAATGGGTCAGTGTTACCACTGTGTTGAGTGAATAATTTAGGAGTTTTTAGCCTTGAGAGGAGTGCAGAAATTTAAAACGTTTCCATGAAGGCGTCTTGGCGAGCGAGTGGCGTAGCTAAGAAGCTCTTACCGTCGCCTTTTCTCCCGCCGGCGGCGAAAGGGGAAAGGCGGATGCGAGAGGTCACTGCGCTGCGGGCGACGCGCGGCGCCTCTCGGCCGTCCCTTCGTCCCACTTAGCGCGCTCTTAGGAACGGCGCCTCCGCTGCTGCCCCTTCCCGCTCCACAGACGCGGTCACCTGCCACCGCGTTGCGCTGTCGCCGCCGTGGCCTTCGCCTCCTCCGACCACCGTCTCCACCCACACTGACACGAACCCCGCCCGCGCCCGCGCCCCGCCCGGCCGCCACCGTCTCGCCAGTTTTGCACTCTCTCGCCTCCCGTCTCGCCGCGACTCGCACTCTCTCGTCCCCCGCCCCGCCCCCCGTCCCGCCCCCCGTCCCGCCCCCCGTCTCGTCCCCCGTCTCGTCCCCCGTCTCGTCCTCTGTCTCATCCCCTGTCTCGTTCCCTGTCTCGTTCCCTGTCTCGTTCCCTGTCTCGTTCCCTGTCTCGTTCCCTGTCTCGTCCCCTGTCTCGTTCCCTGTCTCGTTCCCTGTCTCGTTCCCTGTCTCGTCCCCTGTCTCGTCCCCAGTCTCGTCCCCAGTCTCGTCCCCAGTCTCGTCCCCGGTCTCGTCCCCGGTCTCGTCCACGGTCTCGTCCACGGTCTCGTCCCCCGTCTGGTCCGCCACCTCGTCCCCCTCTCTCGTCTCGCCACATCTCGAACCCTCTCTCGCCCTCGCCTCACCATGTCCCTCCTGGATCCATCTCGTCCCGCATCGTCCCCGCTCTGCTCCGCCCCATCTCTCACCATCCCTCCCGCCCAGCCCCATCCTGTCCCGTCCCGCTCGCCCCCTCAGCGACCCCAACGTTTCGCAAGTCGACTGCTGCAAATCGGCTGCAGCAGCAGTCGCTACTGTCTGTTGTTCTTCTCGATCGCTAAAATCTATGTACCCGTCAGTTAATGCTGCCCTTCCCAAGTTTGTTGTCAGCTATCGCTCATTCTAATCCTCTTACCCTTCACCGTCCACACACACACACACACACACACACACACACACACACACACACACACACACACACACACACACTCCTTTTTTGCCTATATTTTCTCTCGCCGCCGCCGCCATCTTTCTGCCGTCCGCCGCCACGAGCCGCTGCCGCCGCCTAGTAACGGTTCATTTTCATTATGCATTCCCTGAAAACGCACTGAAATGTGAGCGAGTGTATGGGGCACCTGGCGCCCGCCTGGCCAACGACCTTCACCGCGTCTTTCTCCGGGAGCCAGCGGCCGGGTCGATTTTCACCCATTCGGGGTTCCCTCGTCCAGAGGTTGTCGATTCCGATCCATTTTCTTTTCACTCCGTTAAGAAGCATTGGACCTGAGAGGGGTCTAGCCTCTGCTGGAAACTGCTCCTCGTGGTATGTGCCCGAAGTAGGTCGAAACTCTTGGAACTTCTTGGAAATTTCCTCGGCCTGTGTGCACTCGATGTTTGCCAACCATTGTCTCTATAAAGAAGGTCAGTGTTGCTCAAAGAACGAACAACGGTTCATATTAATTTTTATTCTTTCTTTAGGATTGGTAAAAAACATTTTTATTTGAAGTACTCCAAAATTCTTTCAAAGATAGTTTGTTCAGAACGTATCGTTTAGTTTTTGTTCATTAAGTGTTCTAGAAATTTGTTAAAAAAAAGTGCGTTTTTTCATTTTACTAGATGGGATCGCGAAGATGGTTTTTAATGTTTATTGGTTATGAGGAGCAGTTGCAAGTTTTATATTGTTCAAATAATATGTTAATAATAATAATAATAATAATAATAATAATAATAATAATAATAATAATAATGATGATTATTCTTCCCAACAGTCCTTCAAAGTGGATGGCAATTCGCTTAGTGATATCCAGAGGTAGTTCTTTATGATTGGCAGGTCTGTTTCCGCTTTCTACTAATGTTCTTTTGTTGATACCTCAACCTCCGTACCTAAACTTTTACCAGTAATTTTTTCGAGAAATTGCATTTCTCGAGAACACACATTCGTACGAATCACTAATTAGATTTATCTTCAGATAGGAATTGATACTGTCAACCTAAAGTTCACGATTGGCGCAATTTGTTGGTGTTAGTGCACGGATTGCGTCATTGGCGCCCATATGCCGCGTTGCACTACCTAGCTCCACGCTCTAATTACCCGTAGCTTATCGCTTATGCGGCGAAATACTCCGACATCACGCTTGTCTGGTTAACCTTTCGCCCACATGGGTAGCTACGTGTTCAATAATCATACAAATTTCCAGTGTTGCATCGTGGAAAATGTGAAGAAAATTCTTAGTTTACATTTAAAAAAATATACACATTTAAATCAACTATTTTTTACGAATAATTTGTAAATTTTACGTATAAAAGTAGGAATTTTTAATAATGTGGCATTGCTCTTAGCTGGCACGAAATTTGAACAAGAAGCATAGTAGCTGGGATCGAAACCTTCCATCATATCGCGTGATTTTTGTTCTACTTATATAAACAGTTGGGCACTACTGGGAGGAAACTGAAATAAAGGAAGAAATAATAAAATGTACAAAGCTGATATGTGATTGGAGATTCCAGCCAATTAGAGCGGTTGCTTCGTAGAAACTGCTGCAAGCGGCGGCTCGAAAGTACGGCTTAACAGACCGTCCCCCCCCCCCGCCTCTACATAAGTGAACTCCTATGTAGATATGGTCTGACTTAATGGTATAACTCCGATCTTTAATGAGGTAGAAAATTAACGTTATGATCGTAAGGTTTTACGTTCATGAAAAGTCCATGTCCAAATTATCACATTGTATCAATCTTTCTTCTATTCCTGTTTGCAGTCAGGCGATCTAAATAGTACGAATGTCTACAGCGACAAAAGCTCTGAGCTGTAGTTGGGAGTGGGGAGTCTAATTCTGTGTAGGACAAAGATGTTTTGATTGAAGTTCTTTTATGTACTAAATTGCTAGAGTTAGGGCAGTAATCAGTGTTAATCGAGTGCATCCCATACCTCTCATCCATGTCATTGGCTCCAAATTCATCGACGGGCTTTATGTCGCGACTATGATTCGGGATCAGTCAAGCCACATGTCCGATGCTTTTCTTATAAAGAAATTAGCAGGAAATGAAATACATGCTCTTATAAATAATATGTAATGAAAATGGTTGATTTTATTATTTTGTGTTTTCGGGCGCGTCGACTGTTACGGTCAGTAGTCCCGCAAGTGTAGAACCTGTTATTTTTTATTACGAGAGGTGGCGGTGTTCTTCCCCCGCTGGATGATATCCGGGGTTGACCTACACATCGGCTTGCGGGCTTTTCCCCATTCAAATACTGCCAACCAGTGGGGCACGGCCCCAGCCAGGACAAGTTCTAAGCTCGCCACTTATGTGGTTCTGGTCTCCCGACATGTGTGGTAGTGTAGTAGTACATGTGTAAGTAAGGATGGAGAGTATATCATAGAAGAGGAAGGAAATATCGCGCGCGGTCCATGGCCCGTTTGTTAGGGTACTACTCCGTCATATGCCTGGTATCGATCGGAGAAGCCACGGGAAACAACCAATAAAATGATCATATTACTGTATTAAAATCGAGTCCTCGTATAGTTCGCGAGCCATTGTTTCCGTCACTTGTTTTTTACTTAGTTCACTACCTTTTCCATGGTTAACCTCACAATCGCCTCCCAAATGCCCCCTGGAGACAATAGTATCACGCTAAAGCGGAAACGAGCCGGAACTCCTCCAGTCCACACTGCTAAAGTCGCGGGCGCTACGATACGGGGAGCATGTCGCAGAAGATTCGCAAGAAACATGTGTCCCTACAGATTGTCAATCCGTAGAATCGTCAATACAGTTATCCAGTCCTCGCTCCTTGGTTAACGATATCACGGCTTCCGTCTCTGCTCCGGCGCGAAAGCCTGTCGTTGCAGCTAGAGCGCGTGATAGCACTGCCCCTCCTCCTGGCGCGCGAATTGCGATAGGAACAGGGTGTCACGGAGGATGATCTATACGTCATGTATTATCCTCAGGCTGAGAGTCCTTAGAACCGTCTTTATCTGTCTATTAACGTAAACTACGTTTTAACTTCACACTTTAAATCTACTCTCCTTACGCCTCGGAGCAGACTTACTCGTATGTTGATTCTGGAAATAAGAGCGAAACTTTAGCTCCCTTCAAAGACTGAAAACGCACTTAAGGAGCAGCGTGAAATAGAAACGTTTGAATAGTATATCTTCGGTAGCATTACAAGATTTGATCATCCCTTTTAATCTTAGCAGCCAGATTTATCGCACCTAGTAATTGCGCAGGACAATTTTTTGTTTCAATCAGCACAATAAAATTGATGCTGAAAATTGTCTATTTTATCGTGTTGAATAGATTTGTAAGATTATTATCAAAGTATAATTATTATTGAACTAATGAATAGCTACAATATTACTTGACCTTTTCAAATCTCCCGCGTACTCTTTAACTTCAATAAAGCAATAAAAATAAACTAAAATTTCGCTAGCGTTTTAGCATTTAAATCACTTCCTTTGATGCCTCCGTTTCCCTCAAATTTCCCCTAGCGAAAAGCTCCTGCCATAGCCGCGTGCCGATTATTCATATCAGCGTCTTCCGTCGCCGCTCTGGCGGCAGAAGCATCTCTTTGCAGCTTGAACGCGCGGTAGCGCCACCAGTGTACACACACACACCCCACCTCCCAATCCTACCCAACCACCCATCCACCCACCCGTCGTGCAAGTCGCGTATGTTGCGAAAGGAGCGAGGCGGCGGCGGCGGGCCCGACACGTCGCGGCGCGGCGTGCGCTGCTTGGTGTGCCATTAGCGGCCCGCACTTGCGTCAGCACGGGGCGACCCGCGAGCGAGCGGGGGAAGGGGCAGGTGGGACACGTGCTGTTGGGTGGGGTGGAAGGCGTCGCCGGGCGTAATCATGGGCGCCGCTGGAGCGGAGGACTGGCTTCCTGGCTTCTCTACGAAACTTGTGAACGATAGAAAATAGTTTTAAATGCGCTTCAAATATTATAGAATATTATATATAATATTCTATTATATTACATAAATTACATAAATAAGATAATAAATGATATGCAAATTATATATTTATATATGTGTGTGTATGTATAAACAATTAAACTACCTGGTTATAAAATATTTTAAGCTTTGTCCGTTGAAATTCAAACAATTTTTATAATTTATTTTTGTAGTCGGAAATGTACCACTCGCTCTTGGGGTTGGGGCTGGAAGGGAGCTGTTACCGTTCGTGTCGCTAGTGGTAACTTCCGCCCTAAAAATGTGTTGGGCGGAAACTACGTCTAGTAGTAAAAAAAGATCCTTCTGTGGCGTTTGTACAGCTGCAGTCATTTATCGCCGTATATCTAACAATATCTATTTCGCTAAGAATTCGGCTACTTGTTTTTTAGAGATATACGAGCTATGGTTGGTGTTGCAGGAGGTAGGCGTGTCGCCTCAATGCTGTCGAGACGCGATCGAAAATATTACAAGGGGGTACGGATGTTTTCAAAATTTAACTCTGACGAGACTTGCCGCAAATTGCCACAAGGAACAACCAGCTTTACTCCACTCAAAGGAAGGCGGACGAAGGATTTTTCGCGCTCAAACCTTCGACAGGATTCGAACCCTTACGTCAAACAATAAAGACACGAAATCGTTAAAAAATGCAGTGATGAAAAGATTCATCGAATTCATCGGCAATAAAAGACCAAGGAATAGTTATGCAAGCTAAACTACGTAACATGAACAAGAAATGGGAGGATTTGCCAATGTTTGTGTAGCATTTGTTTCCTATAATCCGTTTGAGCAATCCTCACAACCCAGCGTCCACAAACGTCGTTTTCTGGGTAGCCATGTGCCAAAAGATACTTTCAGTCACGTACTCATTTCCTTGAAACTTTTATCTGCTTCTTTTGAGAGTGGTGATACACGTCTGATGTATCTGATCGTTTGTAGTGTGCGAAATAGGACAATAATCTTCGGAATTTCAGGTATGTTATCGATCTCCCGTTTAGATTTTGAATGACTTATAAACTCCACTAAAGTGAGACTTTCTATACATGAAAACATGTCCGAAGGAACCAAAGAATTAGTAATCGTTTTGATTTATGTTAAATTGTTTTATAAAGTATTGTTTGACAAGGTCTTTATGGAAACGTCGAACATCATAAAATAAATATAATCTAAGAAATGCACGAATTCTCGCCTCATTTAAAAGGAAATGTTTTCACTTTCGATCGCCAGTTCTCAGTTATTTAAAGAAAATCTGCCCCAAGTTTCGTGCATTTCCTCTTCCAGAGCAGTACGACACACACACACACACACACACACACACACACACACACACACACACACACACACACACACACACACACAGAGAGAGAAGTGTGCGCGAGAGATGTGGCACTCGCGCGATCTCTCGTTCTAACGAGCAGCTTCCTTTAAACCGCTACCGCCTCCGTTTATGAGATAATAGCCTTGCGTTCTGTCGGAGACGTAAGTTTTCATTTTCCATTCGCGTGAATTATCCGTCCACGGCGCATTAGATTGCCTTGCGGAAGCGGCGAATCGGTCGCCAGGTGGGGAAAAGGTGCATGTTACGAATGGTTTGGGAGATCCGGGAGCACGTGAACGGAACATGGCGGATTTCGCCGCGCTTGCCTTCGTAATTCGTGTGGGCGCCTGTTGCTTCACGATTCCTCGGAACGATTCGTTTCAGCGGATTTGACCACTTTTGCGAGAGAGCGAAAATTGGAGCGTTCTAGCGGAGTTGCTCCCAACGCAGTGTTCGTCAGCGGTCGCGTTTGCGGTTCCTCACGGGTCATCAGTAAGTAATAACCGGGGACGCAGTATTGGGAAAACGCGCAAATAATTCAAATTGTCGTCAGTAAAGATTCGATATAAAGTGATTCATTGAAGGCATGTTTTCACTAGCCTGGAACCATTCAAAAGCTCTAACAGTAAATGATATTAAAAATAAAGTAAGTATGCTTTTTGTAAATGTTTGGTATTGTTTGCAATCTTTAAGAGACTGCCGGTAATTAGAAATGAAGCACACTGCGAACGAGTTTAAGATTGTGCGAACCATGTAATACATCGTCCACTAGGTTACGGATGCGAAGTACTAGTCCATGAGGACGCTTCCGCAGCGATACGCAAGAATCTGTGTTTGAGCAGTAGACTCGACTCGGCTAGACCTTGAGCTCTTTAGCTTATGCGCAATAAGCCTCTTAAAGAAGCATTAAAAGCTGAGTAAACTGGTAAAGTAACACAGATTCATTTGTCGATAATTTTATTCAAATTTTACATTTTTAGCGTAATACATTAGCACACAGACGGTTACAATGCCTGAGTGACACCTGCCGCACGGAACAGTTTTTCCGTCGCCTCCTTGTTGCCTTTGCATATGTTACGTCTTCGTTCTCGTGCTTCGAACGAGCCATCGCCGCCGCCGCCGAGGCGTGTCTCGTTGCAACGTGAAAACGAGGAGAGGAAACGAGCGATTACGTTCGACTGCGGCGATGCACAGATTCTCTTCTGGTGGCGGAATCTGCTACGTCCAACGGAGGACGAAGACACGGGGGGAAAGGAGGAGGAGACTGCACGAAGAGCTACTTGTTGGCCGCCGGCTGTCTGTGCTCCCACCTCCTTGGGAAGGCCCGTGGAGCTGGCGGTGTCGCTGGCGGCGGCGGAGAGCCGAAGGTGGGAGGCGCGAAGCTGGCGTGACGCGATGACGTGTTCGGCTCGTTCGCGTGCCGAGGCGGGCGGGCGAGCGACCGCCCGCCGCGTCGTCTCTTCGCTGGCTGTGAAGGGAGGACGCTCAATTTTGTTTCAAAAATACGAGTGTCGAAAAACTCGATTTCTATTTGGTGGTTCAAATCAGGCTTCGTTACAGATGATAGCACTGTAAAATGTTTATTTTCGGGTCGAAAAATACAATTTTTGTTTTGGAGTTTTCCAAACGCAATTCGAACTTGGTGAATAGACAATTTACTATTCCTGTTTTTAATATTTGTTATTGGTATAAAATAACTTCATGCTTTTATTAGTACCTTAAAATGCATAATGTTGAATGTTTGTATTTTGTTCATTACAATTAATGCAATATACCATATTTCCGTTACATGCCGAGTCAGTCAATATTTTTTTTCAAATTACAACAATTAATTTCAACAATTAAATATTATTTTACTTACTGTATTTGATTTACAAAGTGTCGGTTAAATTCTACCCATTCCTTTGCGAAGTGGAAGTATTGGTGAGTTTTTCTCTGTATGCTTTCATGTTCTGTCGTTAGACCTCGGGTCGTCTTTGGACCTCCAGTGCTGTCGTGACGTAACTGATATGTCTAATAATTCGCACAATCACACTAATAGTTCTCATTATCAAAGGAGGCTATTCTCGACGCGTTCGAAAATCGTGTATCGCCGATCGCAAGTTTTATACCCAGCGAATGTCAGTCGCCTCACCACTCTCAATTCGACGTGCGTGCACTTAATGACAGCACGATGTTTGAAAGAAATTATTGCTTGAGAAATTTGACACGGTTCGATAAAAATAACGGAGACAGGACCGCGAAACTTGATGAATTACATCATTGCCTTTCGTATGGGTCAGTCGCTGAATAATATGTAATGTATTGAAGCCTGTAATATGGGAAGGGCAAAGGCCAGGTAACGAAAAGCAGGAACCCAGTTTATCTGATCTCGTGCCACGGGCTACCTACCTCTAGTTCGTTGCGCCACTGGTGAGTCAAATGAGCTCGATTCGTGACAAATCATAATTTTCACTATGCAACCTCACGAGTTTTGTGGACCTCTCGTCGTTGAGATGATTTGAATGTTGCAATATGTTCTTCACATACATTTCTTCAGTTTCCCTAATTCGCTTTGTCAAACTTGTGATAATCTACCTGCTATTAACCTTAAGCGTACGGTTTGAATTACCTTATGAATCGTACATCTTTTGTTAAGATAAAACTCGTAAGTTTTTACCTAACATAATTCTTTCCCAACGTATTATTGACGAGCCGTTTTAGTTATTTAGAACGATTAGACATCGGAGTGGAATGTTGCTCTCTCACGTATCAGGATGAGCTTGCTTATCTCAAAAGTGATGTAGTTCAAGAACGATTGCACGTTACGTGTGTGGTTTGATCAGATACTGGAGTTCGTAAACATAATATCCGATAGCTACGTGTGTAGAGATATTCAAAATTACAAAACTCTGGCCTTGTCGAGATCGTACTATCTAGAGAAACAGGCTTACACAACCGGCATATGAAAGCCTCTCTCATTTACATATCCAATGTAAGTGCAGTGTACGAAAATGGGTGAGTGGTTACCCAAATAAATGTTCAACAACGATTCACTTTGGTTTGTAATACCCAGCGTTAAGTGACATATCGTAATTAAACATAACACTGACATAAAGTAAACTGACATAATGAGCAAGTCAAGAGTGTCGTTTGGCGTAATTGTAGTGAAATTGTTAAAGTATTTTGAAAATTTTCAGAAAATAAGGCAACACGAAGATGGCGTGATTATTACATTTGTTGCTTATGTAGGATTCTTAGGAAAATATACTACACGCTTGAATTTCGATCAATCCACTACCCCCCCCCCCTATCAAGAATTTCCGATTTGCCGTGAATCATGCTCCGAAAATAATTTCTGAAAAACTCTTAACGTACTTCTGCCTACGCAGGTCGAGCGTCATAGTGACGGTTTTCATAATTCTTCGAAATGCGAATATTCCAACAGAATTTTTTTATCAAGCCTTGTTCTTTTTACTATTATCAAAATTATCGAAAGTTGATCTCTTACACTTCGGATGAAGTATCTTTTATCCTCCTTGACTTTCACATTTCTGTGACGAAATATTAATCAAACGTCTTAGTAGTGTATGTTATTTACAGCATTGTGTGTATTTCTGAAAGCGTTTACTCACCTGCGCGGAGGAAGGAATGGGTTTTTCAACATGGTGGTGGGTTTCATCCCTCCTTAATGAATTTTGCATAAACCAACGGAATTTGATGGTCCAAGAACCAAATGATCCTATTTCAGAGAGAAAGTAAAATAGCTGTACAAATCAAAAACATTGTTGATTTGTCGATTAAAATGGCGAGTACGAACGAGGTAATGTATTTAAGGGTCTAACGAAGTTACTAGATTTATGAAAGGAATTCCAGCAAAACAGCATTGCGTATAGAATTGTATAAAAAGCATTGCCATGAGTGCGCTAATCAAGGTTTCGTGCGTTCTCGTAGGTGTTTTTGTTTCTTAAACAAAACTCAATTCCTGTATTGTCTTTTCTATAGCGGGAATGCAGAGAGTGCCGTAGTATTTGTTTATGCGTGTTTGAGTAATGCGGATATTGCAACGCATTAATTTTCTGCTTCATGCACATGCATTTTCCCAATGCGTTCCAACAAGAACATGGCAAAATGTCACGCTGGTTCTTCTCATCTTTAATCTCTTGCTTTTCAACCGCCTCGCGTGTTTTGCCGCATGGGAGCCCTCGGATAGGCGACGTTTCATGTTTCTCCCCGAAGCCTGTTGATGCGGGACGCTTCAGGCAGTCCCGCTGAGCAGAAAAAGGGTGGCGGGCGTAAAATGCCGTGACGGCCATGTTTTGGCTCTGTCTAATCACTTTCACTTTCATCCTCTTGTGTTTTTACTCAGAGATAGACGTCTCGTTTTTATCTTATATTTTCTCCACGTTGCATAAGTGTTTTGTCAACTTATTATTTTAAATGTTGAACTCGAACCGTTTTTGATTATAGGACAATGTCGTTTCCAGAACAAAGTTGGTTGTGCGATAGTATAAAACATCTTGAGTGTAGTACTTTGGAAAACGTGTATTGGTGGTTATCTCAGAGTCTAATGTCCTAAAGTCGATGTAGATTTGCGTAAGAACGCGTGCAATTGATCAGGAATAGGGATGGATTTTCCCCAAATTATTAATACAAAGAGTATCCACTACACCTCCACATTAGTTTCAAAGTCTTTTCTTCAGATTTGCATGCATTTTCACCTTCTCTCCTTGCAGTATCTCCATGTCCGCGGAAACGAGTAGCTTCCAGAAAATATCGCTTACACAATCATGGCGCAATTGCGCTACTTTGCTCGCCTGCGGCCTATTTAGGAACTGGGAATGGCGCGACCTTGCTCGCATTCGCTGTTGCTAGTTTTTTCCTTGGAGCCTCTCACGAGATGTTCTGCTCTGTCATATTGTCATCTTACCAGAGACAATGATTAAATAGATGAACTTATATTAGAGTCCCTTGACATTTGGATAGTTCGCTGATCCCTATGGGAAAGATTGTACGAGGTAATTTCCATATTAGTTTTGTCCGAGATCCATTGAGATTTGACTCACGAACGTCATCGCTGTTGGAGAAGTCACACAAGAACCTAAATCAATCGCCTCTCTCTTCCAATTTTCATGTCAAGTGAAACGTAAATGTGAAACATTTTTAAAGAGCCATAGATTCATTTTATCGACTTCTGAAGAATGTACATTTACAGACTTAACATGGGTATTTTCTTTAATTACTAAACATCACACTGCTTTCTTTGTGTTGTCATTATCAAATATTCATTACCAGTACCTTGCAAGATACGAAACCTTTCCCTAAGAACTAGTGGATGACATAACTGATTTTAGAAGAATGGAATTTCACATGTGCGTGGCAATTTTCTTTTTAAATCGCCGTATGACCTCGAAATAGTTTGTCACTGTAATTCCAGAAAAGTAAAGCAACCTCGCGGTTAAATTTGTTCTTTTTTTTCAATTCACGTTTAGTATATTTTCATTTCCCAAACATGTTTTTTAGATACAGTTTGCAAATATGGATATGGATAATTATTTCTGAAGTGGATTTCCTCTCCCTAACGAAAAATAGTTGTAAAAAATAATAGTGTAGTATTTTAAAATAGTAAGCATCTAAAAACTTAACTTTTTTTTTCTTAAACTGAACCATGTCATCTATTCAAAATAATACAAATATGAAACAATTTAAATAATGTGTTAATTCAAATCTCTAAATAGACCTTACATGAATAAGGTAAAAAACGAAGTTCTTGAACATTTTTTATATAAAATTCCTTCTTGTTAATCCTTCTGAGTTCGGGTATTTTTAGCTGCTTTTGGCTGATACTGGATTTTTGACGTATTTTATGGGTGTCTAATATACGTTGGTAACCCTTAAGGCCACATTCGAATGTTTCTTAACGCTTTTGCTCCAAATTCGTCCGTTACACTGGGGTACATAATGTACTATTTCCAGTTTTTTTTTTTTTTTTTTTTTTTTTTCGGTGAAAATTTGAAAAAGCTTCATTTTCTCCTTTCACATATTTTATTTTATACACTTAATATAATTTCATAAAGTTAAAGAATTAAAAGCATGGTAACTTAGGTGATAATCAGAGCGTTGTGGGTTGTTGATTTTTTTGAGTGGTTTGACCCCCTGCCCGGCATTCTGGTCTCAGAATGTGGTGGCTACTGCGAGCCAATTGCCTTAGTTCCTTCATTGTGTGAAGTATATTTGATAGATGCCTCAGCGAGCCGTCCAATGACGTATTCTCTCATTCATTTGTCTCCATTGATAGAAGTGTAGATGACGCGCTCATTTTCAGCGTAAACTCGGGGAATTTCTCGCAGGCCAAAGGAAGGAGAGGGGTGACGCAGCTTGAGGTAAACGTGGGGCACGAAGACTGAACGTGTTCCTGTTGGTGACGGCGCGGCGGCCTCGACGAGCGCGAGGGATGTGGTCGAGCCGAGCGCTGCCGACTGGGAGAGCGCCTCTATCGCGACCCCACACATCCTGCAGGGCTTACCAACGGGCGCGCATCCCGAACTCTCCGCCCCCTCCCTCACGGTGGCTCTGACGCTTTTCCCACTCTGTTGATTCGATGCGCGACGTTCTGGCCCGGACGTTCCGTCTCCCCTACCTCGCCCTTCCACGCTCACCTTTTTCTGCTTCTCTGTATTTCCCGAACCGAATGTACTTATCAGGATCCGTGTTTGGCAAGTCTTCTTCCTCTCTGCCTCTTCCTTTTTCTTCTCGTTTTTCCTGAATTTTTTCCACTTACCCGTCTCCGGAGTTTTTAGCCGATCTAGTTTTTTCCTGGACTTCTATTATTCACCCTTTTCCAGATTTTTACCCTACCCGTCGCATCATTTTCCCGATTCACCTTTTTTTCTGACTTATACCCGACCTACCTCACTCTTTTTCGGAATTTTACTCGACCTCACAGTTTTCGGCATTTTTTAATTAATCCAACCCTCCCTTTCCCAGTGTTCTTACCTGACCGATTCTTAAACGCTTTGATATAAATTGCAATTCTTGAAAGGGGAGCACAATTGATTTATGAATCAATAAAACTTGTTTCTGTATACCGCGTTGCTGCATTTCACAATTACGTTAGTGTCCTAGGAAGGCTAACCGCTGATGTAGGTCTTAGTTCGGGCCATATTTAGTTACATTCCGCAAGTATATTTTCTACCCATAGTATTTGAATATACAGGGATCTCGGCGTGGTATGTTTTTAATTCTGTACATATATTGTGAAAACTAGATATCAGTGTGAAAAATCCGGAGGTTACAATTCGAGTTTTCTTTCCCAAAACACGACCAAGGATCTTATCCGATAAAAATCTTCTGAGAATGAATGTGTCAAACTTCATTGCTCGTTTTATTTTTATTGATATACTAAATGACGGCTTTGTATTCCTATTATAGTTGGACGCATGGGCACATTGTGTAGCTTTTCACACTTGCCTACTTCCAGCGAAGTGCACTCTTTTCAGAGTGAAGGAAGCGTGGTGATTGTGCGTAGGCGTGTGTGCTCTCTGCCGTCGTCGCTGGCGGCACCACAACGCCGCGCGCTGCTCTCCCTCCGATCGACAGGAAGAGGTAGACCGGGCTGGGAGGGGGAGCGTTATCGCGTCACTCAGTTTCTCGTCAACGAGTCGCCGAGGACGGTGGCGGCGTCTGCAGTGTGTGTGGGTGCGAGGCACGTGCGCGCGGTGCGCACAGGGGGAGGAGGACCAGCGCTATACTTGGCTTTTCGTCACGTGGCGCGTAAGGGGCTGGTCTTCACGATGGAATGTGGCACGGCTTTTTGCGTCTTTCTCGGTCGTGCCGCCAGATGTCGCATGATCGCGACCGTATGAAGCGGTGCTGCAGATCAACTGACATCTAGCGACGCGACCGAGAAAAACCGTGCCATATTCCATCGTGAAAACAAGGCCCTGACGCGTCAAGTTACGAAACCCTATGTATGACGTCTGCGTTGACCGCGCACGCCGCACTGCGTCTTGTACGGTGTCGGAATTGGACGGCAGCGGTGGTGTGACGGTTAGCGTAGGGGACCGTTAGACCCAATGGAAGCCCCCTCGAAGCTGTGAATTTTTACGGGCGAAAAATTCCTTCGGAGGGGAATGAAGCTGGCTGACCTATGTCGTATATTTACTGTTCGTAAAAGATCCTGTAGCCTAAACGTAGCCTCTGAGCTAAATTCAAATTGCCCGTTTCACCGCCCGAGTGATAGTCTTTCGCTGCTAGATGGCGGAAGCACAGTAAAATTTGCGTGTTGAGGCGGAAGAGAAAACCTAGACAAACTCAGGCGTCAAGGCCTGAGCGTCTCCACGTACAATAAGGCATCGTTGAATTGAATTGAATTGACAATATGTAAACGACCCTTCTCAGAGGCAGAGAAACCCTGGGAATTCATATGGTGTAGTTTTGACATCGTTTCTTCCCCCGTGAGTGTTAGTAAGGATGGGAGTAACTTGTATTACAATGTCAATTATATTAATTATATTTGACGCTTAAGTAAGCTTGTTATTGGTGTTTTGCAGAACGATCAATCCCAGCGTGCAGCGGCAGTAGTCACCCCTGTTTGTGGTTAGTGGTTTTTATGGAAGTGCAAACTAATGTCAATCACATTCCTGTTTTCATCGGACAGTGACCGTTCGTTGTCGGAAGAACCAAGCTTATGGTTTTTGTGTTTCACTTTGTGTTCTACCAAGCTTATGGCTTTGTTGTTCTATTTTTGAATGTTCCAAACAAGAGCATTTCTTTCGGAATGCAATTGGAATTAGGGCTTTTCAGTTATTTTAAACAAAATGTAAAATATTGTATTGAGTAAGGACATAGAGATCATATGTTATATTCCCATTTGTTTGCTTACTTCCGGGTGGTCTGTTTCATTGATTGTTCACGAAGACGATTGAAAGTTTGAGTTTGCCAGCGCGCGCTTTTGACCTGGTGGTGACGCGCTCTGCCCCACTGCGCGCGGGGGCGGGCGTGTTTGGCGGAGCGCCTGTGAGTGAAGGGTGATCACCGGGCGCCGTCGACGCGGGTACCCACCCGCCACCGGTGCGGTTCGCGCATGCTGTCGATTTTTGAGCTTTATTCCTTTTTCTTCTTTTTTATTTATTTATTTTTTTTACGAGAAGAGGATGGGTGGCGTTTCGTTTTAACGAGGCGCTGGAGATTGGAAATTGTATTCTTCTGAATGATTTACCGTAGGAGTACGGCCGCTTTCGCCTGAAAGTGGAACCCGTAGACATACCTCCACAGTAAATTGCTGGTTATGTAGGTTACTGCTGCGTGCTTGTTCCTGATTGTTCTGCTGATTTCTAAATTGTGTTTTGGGGAAATACTATATTTTTGCTTTAGTTTTGTTTGTATTTCCGCAGGGTTGCCCGTATATTTCATTGTCATCCCGTAGACAAACCTTTGTGAGGATCCCCTAAAAAAATCACTTTCTCGGCCCATAAAAACTATCAAAGGTTTGCTGGCAACCTTCACTGTACATACTTGAATTATCGCGCAGCACAGACTGTTCGGCGAACATTTCGGATGTAAAAAAAATCACAATTGAATAAAGAAAAAATATAGGGAAGGGTATAATGTCCCTCCCAAAAGTCTGAGCCCTAATGACATTTGTTGGGGGTGCCCGCTCCCTTCTGGAGGTCTCTGATCGCCGTTTTGCGTATCTGCAATGTGATGTGGTTGTTCATATCACACGATTTTATTTTTGAGAAGAACCAAGTCTGCATTTGAATTCATCACGTGTCGACTGCAAACAAAACTAATTGTTTTGGAGTCAGTTGTTGAAATTGACTTCGAACGAATACTCACGGAATGCTTTATGTAGTGAGTGAAAAGATTCAGTGACATAAATATGGCTATTAGCAATGAAAATTGCTTCTTAGGACTGAAGGTAACATCTTCGACATTACTTGGCAACTTCCAGAAAGGAAGAGAACGTTATATGATATAATTTTCTGTAGTGTCTTTCTACAGCTCTATTTGCATCTCCGAATTAGAGCTTATTTGTTTTTGGATTGGAGTTGAATAAGTATTTTTTTAATTGTTTTTTTTTTTTGAAATCCACGAGTTCATTCGCACCAATATGTAAGAGATTGTGAAAAATAAAATTGGTCTTTTTTAAAAGTAGACATTTTGAGGTAACGAAGTCTATGCTTCGTCGTACTATTGTGTTCCTCTCTCTACAATCTAAATGAATTTCAAGTACTTTACTCACTCTTAGCAGGAGGAAGTGTATAGCCCCTGAGATGTTTGGTATTCCAATAGTCATGACTCGGCATTTCAGCAAAGAGGTTGCGAAGACAGGGAAGCCGTGATTGTTTTTCCTTCTTATTTTTTTTGTCCTGAGAATGAGCGTCAGTCCCGACGCATAATTATTGGCTGAGCACTATCATTGCTAAGGAGCGAAATACTACCACGAGAATGAAGTCTGGGTGTCCTTGTTCACTGTAACTTGTTACTAGAATGGAAATCAAGAAATAATGTGATCATAACTGAGTAATTTGTGTCTCGTGAATACCTGGGATTTTAACTGCATTAAGTGGATGATGCAGTTAAGAATTATGTCCATAATTCGATATTAAAATGACAATAATTGAGATTTGCAATTCTCCCCTAGGTTCTCTGTTCGTATTAACTTTATATAATATTAACTGCATGGATCTTATTCATTCGAATCAATAATCACTTTGCCAAGTCCCAGCTTGTATAAATGGTAGTTAATGTTCTATTTAATGGTCACTTGTTTATTCCAATCGAATAGTATTACTATTGAGGAATCTTCCACGCGTATAAGTAGATTTTTTTCGCATTAATATAACTGACAGTCGTGAATTTTAAATGCAGTGGTATTTCACTAATTATTATCTCGCACTAAATATTTTTCTGCTTAAATGTCAAGACATTTTCATTTTAGCCGTTATTTTAATGTTCATGGTTTGTATTTCTAATTTCTAAAACTTCATTGATTAAAAGTCGATATTTCCTTTTCCGGGTATGAACGATTTAATGAGCAGGAAATGATAAGAATTAGTGGCATACTAGATGAAAGAGGAGGAAAAAGCAACGCGTTCAAGTTAAACACGCTGTAGTTCAGTTTCCTCTAGTAAAGTATTCTGTTACATATAATTTCTTTTTATTGGGGGGGGGGTAAGTTCTAGTTCTACTTTTTATAACGCAGGCGACTAACTTACGTACCATTCCATAAAACGTAGCTTTCAGTTGTCTAAATTAAATGATAATAGAAAATACTTATTAACGGGATGTGGTTTCTTAGATGCATAATGTCTTGTTGCAAGTGTAATTTTGAAAAGCGACTTGGACACTTTATAGTAAATCTTAACACTGGATGGGTGAAGGTTTTATTCTTTGCTTTACTTTTTGCTGGAATATCAATAAAGGATATTTTATTCTAATTTCCCTAGTTTAGGTTGTTTTCATAATAACAGTTATAATAATTGATACCGGCTAAAGTGGCTCAGGACATCAACTAGCGTCATTGTAGGACCTCTGACCGGGATGTCCCTAGGTTTCGAGTCCAGAGGGTGGGAGGATTTTCGACACTGGCCCTAGCTGTCAGCTAGGTCGAATTCAGCCGCCGTCTGGAGGAGGATTCTAGTGGACAGCTGGTCTGTTCAGTAGTTTTCCGTGGTTTCTCCACTCAACACCAGGTGAATGCCATAACTATCCTAAGAAACGGGCCAAGGACTGCGCGCGATCTTTCCTTCCTCTTTCTTGTCCTATCTTCACCCCTTGCTTACACACCCGTACACTTACAAGCACTACACTAGAACAGATTGGAGCTTGTCTCGGTGGAGTTTCGCTGCTGGCAGATACGTGGATGAGGGTTAATCCCCCAAGCCGACGTGTAGGTCGGTGGCATATCTTCCCATATTAACACGGGGGTGGAAACACTGCCACCTCCTGTGATACAAACATGCATTACACTTAAGAGACTAATGAAAATAGCGGTTGACTTGCACGAGAAACACTGGATAATCAGTCATTTATAAGAATCGATGACCTATTTTATTGCACTCGACACTTGCCCTCATCCTCGAGCGGGAGAGCAGCACTGCCCCAATGGCCTTGCGCGCCACGCGTAGCCATTCACGTCCGGAAGGCCTGCTATGAATAAGCGCGCCGGTCCCGTTACGGCCTATTGTGTGCTTCGTTGGCGTCGCGTCGAGCGCCTTTTGTTGCTGGCGGCCGCAGATTCTGTTGCAGCGTTCGATCTCGATCGAGACGCTTTGGACTCCGGGGCCTTTGCAACGTGATGCAAGGAGAGGGCTGTGATGGCGCTCGTCCTAGAAACGCGGTCAGTGAGAAACCGTGATGCGCGTGGACCGTACGCGAGTGGAAGTGATGATAAAAAGCTCAATCTTAAAATGGCTTGGTTCACCGACTTTTTATTCACTCTGTTACGTTCACATTTATCCGCCATTTTTGTCGTATGGCAGCACATCCGCTACTGCAATCACTGGTTCTCCGCATTCGATTGTCCTCTGGTTTTTGTGTCATGTGGGCGTGGACTATTGGCAGCCATACGTCATATCGGAGAAAAACCACGTTAGTGTTTTCCGTGTTCAGAAGTTTGTCATGGCCTGAAGTGAAACAAGAGACCTTCTTTCACTCGTTAAAAGTTTGTTGTACTAATGAATTGTATTCTAATATGGGTATCGAGTCATTTTTTAGTGTATTAATTGGTGGAAAGTCTGTTGAGCGGTCTGTTCCGGGGTGTTTCCAACTGCGGAAATACGATATTGCGCCAATTAAACTTGTCCTTGACTGCACAATGCTCTAATTGACCAAATGATGTTGGCGCAGTTACTCGAACACTTGACTGTTGCCGAGATTTCGTAGTCAAGAAGAATGAATGGATAAAACTGCTTTATTTCTATTTAGAGAGCTATCCATTCTGGATTAAACAAGTTTATTACTGTGTTCTGTCTAATGTTATGAAATGGATACATCTTCTGTATCTACAGTTTTCTATGCGATTCAAAATTCTACCCCAAAGCGAAGTTTTGGCTACCATTTTATTGTATTCAGCGTCCTCTCATTATAGCACCCCCATATTGAATACTATTCGTAGTTACTTTGCTCTTGTCCTTGAATGCGTCAGTTCTGTTCTTACTACTGGACGCCAGCAATAAATAGTAAGGACTGGCCGCAAGAAAAAAAACCCTCCGCAAATGCGTCATCAGTTGGTCGTCTAATTCCCAGAACATGAGAATTGATGTACAGAGGAAGAATGCTTGGCAGGTTGAACTTCGGGTGCTCAATTAGTGTAGTTCTGAAAGAACGCACCCGACGCTCTAAATTACAGTGGACGAAACTTGGGAATTCATGAAATCATTTTTAATAGAATCTGTATTATGTTTGAATTTATTTAGGAGACTTCATATCTTTTTAGGAAATTGTTTCTAACACAATCTTTATTCTTTGCCAATTTGCATGTCGGTGTTTATTTAATTGAACAGTTGATACTGTCCTTAAAAAGTTTTCTTTCCGTACATTCGTTGTATTAAGTGTTTCTTTCGCTCCTTCACTCACAAAGCGAAAATGCACTAATACCATCGGTATGGCTCGTTCGTGTTAAGACATTCTTTGGACGTGTGTGAGTAGTCTGCTTCTTTGCGCCTAGAATGGAAGCCTGGAAAGTTCAGAGTAGCTATCCAAATCTTTGTTGGACCCTGTAGGTTGTATATCTAATGCGGCACGGACTAGTGGGGATCCAAAATAAAGATTGGAATTCAGAACCTTGACATATTTAGCTTCGTAGTGATACAATATTTTTGTTAAATTAATTTACCGACATTTCGCGACGTAAAAATTTATGAAAAACCTCTTGACAGCCAGCGCTCCTTGAATCGTTGTTTGTTCCAAACTAAATGTTTGCACAATATGACGTTTGACTACGTTAATGAGATGAGGTATTTCTTATTTGGGTGAATTTAATTATAATACAGTTACGCATCCGAAGTTCCATCTCTCCTCTATAGTCATGGCACGCACTCGAGGGGGAATTTGGACAGCCCTGACGTTCTGCGCGTGCGGCGGTGAAGTCATCGTGCGATTCGCTCCCTGCCGGCAACCCGCTCCCGCCGCCTCATCCGCCCCCGCCCCCCGCCCTTCGCCCCTGGCCCGAGGCCGGGCCCAGGCCCCGCCGCCACTGTCGGTTTGCGCGAACGCATGAATGGCGCGAAGCGTGGAGGCGCGGTCGGCGTGGAGAGCAGGGGACCGGGACGGGACCTTCTCCCTCCCTCCCTCCCGTTTCCCGCCCCCCAGCGCCGCTTCGCTCTGCTAGCCGTGCCGCCCGGGCCTCGTGGCTGAGACGCTTCCCGCACCGGCGCTCGCCCTCTCCCCCTCCCCCTTCCGCGAACCCGCGCCACCACGCCACGCCATTCTGACAGAGGACGCTTCGCGCCACACCCGGGACACTCAGCTCTTGTTGCGTAAACTGACGAGCCCTCCCTCGGAGCTCCTCTGGTGCTGGAGGGTTGCTTAGTGCTGCTGCTCCAGCGTTATCTGGAGGCAGTGATGATTGTTTTTTATTCTCTGCAGATCTATATCTTTTAAAACGGGTTCATGCTATCTCCGTTCTTTAGGGAAAACACAGGGGAACCTTTTGGGTTGATTTAAAGATTTTATGTGGGATTAATTTCACTTCGTCACTCCTGTACTCAACCTTGCATGCTATTGCTTCAATGGCGTTTTTGACATTGCTAAACGAATGAAATATTGATCATAAATTAAATATTAGTATTTTATCTGTTTATGATCACTGTCTTGTCCTTCAATCCTCAACTTTCGATAATTTGGTTTAATACTTTAAGGAAATAAATAACTTTAATTTGACGTACACTTTTGATTATTACTTTTTTGACGTAATGTAGGAATCACGCTATTTGTGTCTATTGAAAGTGTCCACAGGTTTTTCCTTAGCTAAAATTGTGTGATTTTATGACGTAAGATGTCACTTTAATTGGAAATCGCTTTTTCTTCTCTCTCGTAGACAAGTATTTTGCACATATTTGCTTGCGCAAGAATTCGCTTGTCCTTCGAATGAAATGCAGTAATTCCACGTAATCAACTTCGTACTAAGCTAACGGGATACCTCATTTCTCGGAAGGCTTCTGTGGTCTCGTTGCTATTCCCATTTGCCTGATCCATCTCCAGGGCCCGGCCCGGCGCGGCGCGGCGGCCCCGCGGCTTTCATTCTCGCCGGAACGATCCGACCTTGCTGAGTTGGGGCCACGACTCCACGTTAGGGTTCATTTTCGGGCGCCTCCAACCAGCTCTCGCTCCAGGACGCGTCCCGCTTGCGCCCCTCCCCTCGCCCACGCCCACCTGTCTTGCCTTGCCCTGCCCTGCCCCCTCCCCTACCCGCTGCCCTGCCCCCTGCCCTGCTGTGGCCTGGCCTGAACTGGACTTTCTCTCCATCGTGTCCCCGAATTGGCTGAAGGCCAGGGTATGTAACACAGTGCTGTGGCACCTGATTTTCCCGAGGCTACGGGGATACGTTCCGATATCTGCAATCGATTCTGTATGGGATTTATGGTAATACAAACAATATAGAATGTACTGAACCACCTTCTACTATATTGCTTCTGATGAAAATTTTTATGTTGGTGGCCTGAATTATAGGTGTTTTTAGAATATTAAAGTTGAATATGCTACATAAAAAAGGTCGGAAATAATATAAGCTTGAAAGCTGATTGCAATTCGGTAATATTGTAACATACTGCTCAGCAACAGCTTTTAAGATCTTATCGAGCTACGACAGTTTTGTGTTCGAACTAACAAATGCGACTGAATGTTACGGACCCCGAGTAACACCTGCACTGTCATGTATGGCAGATTTCCTCACGTTCTTATCAATCGAATTACTGTCGTGTAAGCACGTCCAAACGTGAACGTAGCATGCATACAACGTCGTTGAAGGAGGCCTGAAATTAAAAATTTATCTTAGAAATTTGAGTATAGAAATGCCAGAAAACATTCTCGCGGGCATTATCGAGAATCTTATCCTAAAGCTAAGTGTCAATGTGACAGATACTAAACTTATTTTGACGATGGTTCACATTTTGAGTAATGCAAGAACATTTGTAAGGGAGCAATGTGATGTGGTAACACATTTTTACTCTTTCTTCCGTTTTTCGTGCAAATTATTTCGTATGTTCAATAATTGTACTTAATAAAAGTAGTGTTCACTGTAAAACTGTTCTTGCTTTCCGGCCTGAGAACCTCTGGCGAATTTTCGTTATAGTAAGTCGCATCAACATAGTCATTGGATTTGTAAAATCGGTATATTTACGCAATGAATTCAGTTCTAAGTTTGTGTGTGTGTTATTGAAGGACACATCATGGGTAGGTCATTAGCGACCACTATTGGAGTCCACATTATGGTAACTATGAAGATGAAGCGAAATTGTGATAGGGGTGCAAGGACGAACACAAATACAACCATGCCCGAGGCGGGAATCGAACCCGCGACCCTTCGGTCCAAGATCACTGCGACACTACTGCCTTAGCGAACTCGGCCACCGGGCCGGCAGTTCTAAGTATTGCCATCAACAGGAGATGAACAGGATACGAACTGAACAGATAGGTTTGCTACTACCCCAGCAAATAGTCCAAACTAAAATTAGGCCCGCACGCGGGCGTGGTAGCACCCACTGCGCTGCGTTGGCGTGCAGAGGAGAGGCATGCTGCGGAGGCGGAGGTCATCGAGCGGAGCGCTCGCGTGAATCACCCGTCGCCTCCAGAGCCGCACCGCATCGCTCCGCCGCACGGCGGCCCAACTCTAATCTGCCAAGCTTCAAGAAAATGGGTCCAGAACACCTTCAATACCATGAACCCCGATTAGAACGATCCCAGCCCACATTAATTGCGGGACGTTGGGGGGAGAGGAGGATTACGCTTTCGGGGTCAGGTGTCCACGCAGGTGGTTTGCGGGTGTTTCCACTGTGTAGGAGTGGTCGTGAGAGATGAATGATTATGATTGGTTGATTATTTGGCGTCAATAAGTGTGCCCATTAAGTGTGAAGGTGTAGTGCACATATCCCCGCTAGAATGTGAGATCCGGCACCAACCTACCCCTCGGCGTATCGGATCTTTTCTCTCCCAACAGATCACTACCCCAGTCGAGACAAACTCTAAGCTACCACCTGGTCCCCCGACTTGTATGGTAATGTCGTGCATGTAAGAGAGCATATTAGCGAGGGTGCATGCTGGTGCGCGTTGAAAAGGTGACGAGGGGAATGGGAAAATTCTAGGGTCGAACCCTAGAACCTCCTGATGAATGATTGTGAATGGGAAGGTAGTCCCGATGGGATGCGGTAGGCGTGGAATCAGAAACGAACCATGCCTCGTGCTCTCCGCGGGACTCGTACTGTAAGTTTGGTCCCCACGTACGCACGATCCTCGAAGCCTGTGAAACAAGCGGATTGATTATACTTCGGTTCCATTCAGAAACGCCACATTTTCGCACATAACGAGAGAACGTATTCCATTTCCTTCACTAAGTAAACATTGTTAAGGCGATGATGATCCTCCCCCGTTTTAATCCCGCGCGTGGAATTTTTTTAAGATGAGATGCCAGGCTGGAAGACCGTCCCGAAGGTACGAACTGGAGCCAAGTCTCAGTGCCAGGTATCCAGATGTGTTCTTTCTGCTTCTGCCTCGCAACTTCGCGAGGTAGATAGCGCGCGCGAAAATCCCTGGCGGGAGACCACGGAATGGCGGTCGAAACTTCGCAGCGCGAGAGAGACCCGTCCACGCGGTATCTGCGCGGCCGAGATAGGCTCTGGAGGTGCCTTTTGTCCGGATAAAAGGGCCGAAAGGCACAACCGATTGTCTTGGTCACGTTGCGGCACGTACCTCACAGAGTAAACCCCTTCATCAGGTCTTCAACATTCATGTGTTAGGTGATCTCGCAGTTCCTAGTGGTGGCTAATGTCTGCTCACCAAGACTCTACTCAGTGTGGGATGCACTCCGGATTACTGGGGTGTTGCGTTGATGCACGCATAACTTCACGAGTGACCCATCCTTGAAAATGAATTTGCCAAATGAGACAACGTATTTTGTGATTCACTGCCGAAAGACAGCGAGGCTTTAAATGTTTTTAAAGTGCCATACAAATATCCTTCTGGTTGGTGCAAAAGACACCGATTCAGCGTATGTATATCATTTGCTTAACAAACGAAAAATTGATCTACTAATGCAGTGAAAGGACGTAACCTGTATCAATGTACTTGTATTAAAAATACTGATGTATTGATATATAGGCTTTTATTGAGATAAGTGCTGTGAAGTAAAATACTAAATAAAAAAATAATTGAACGGATGAATTGAGAATTCCAGATTTTTACATTCGTAGCTACTCAGGAATATACCACGAAAGTGATCATTCGTGACCGGTGTACTGAAATTAATGATAGTTTTACTTATTCTAATGTCATCCTGAGTTTGAAATGGATTACGAAATACTGCCGTTTATTTAAAAACAAATTTTGGACATCTATATATCGACATGAAATAAAATGTAAAGATACCGTTAAGAAAAGTAACGGCAGAACGAAGAAAAGCTAACGATATATCAAGCCCATTTCTACAACCGCTCAAACATCCTCTCTAGGTGTCAGGCCCCGTCGGCGGCGGCCTCGGCCTCTCGGCAAAGCGGTGCCGTTGCCCCCGTCCACGCCCCGCCCCGCCCCCATCCCACCCCCACCCCCGCCCCTGCCCCGCCCCTGCTCCGCCTCCGCCCTTGCTCCGCCCCCACTCCCGCCCCCGTTCCCGCCCCAGCTCCCGCCCCCGCTCCCGCCGCAGGTGCCCGGTAACTGGGTTAACGTCAATTTGCGCGCCCGAGCATCCGAATAGCCGCCCGTGCAAAGCGGCGCTGTCGGCGCCTCCACGCCCGCGGCTGGCGGGAGGGGCGAGGGCCAGGCCAGAGGCGGGAGGCGTCGACGGGGGCGGAAAGCGAATGGCAGACACGTGCGGTGACTCTGCACGCTGAAGAAGCAGACGAGACGGTGGCGCTGAGTCAAGGCGCGGTGGCGATGGCGATGGGCAGAGAATGCAGTTGTGGGTGTGGCCGCGGGTGGGCTTGCGCTGAAGCGATGGATTGCTGGTTGAGTGGCTGTACACGAGTAGACGGGAAGATTCGAGGTTACAAGATAGCGTTGCGTAATGACAGCACGGCAGAAGTTGTTTCTAAGACGGTGGTCTCGTCTTATTGACGGTGATTTCTGTTTTTATCAAACAAGATATACAGGAAAGCGATGGACAAGTGTATGTTTAAATCCCGACGAGACGAACCAGACGAAAAAAACAAACAGAAACGGGTGTTTTTTCTGCGAATATTCCTGTATTAGTTCGGTACTGCCCATCGGCATCCCCAATCTGAAAGACTATAACCGTTTTTTAAAAGCCTTTATTTTTAGTTTAATTTATTTTTTATTTTTTGTGAAAGTCCAGTCTTTAGCGTCATAACTCTTGGAAACTGCTGCCTAATTTCAAATATGAAATACAAACGATATCCATAATCCGAACCCTTGCGATCATCAACGGCCACAGGCAAGAAGAGCTGTTCTTGCGTCAGAATGAATCGACCTCGCTCTTTCCCCGCCGTGTCGCGCCTGGTCCACCCCGGGCCCCGGTTTCGGGCGAGGGAGGGGGCGGCGGCGCGGGAGAGGTGCCAGCGCCGCGGAAAACGCGATTGACGCCTCGCGTAAGTGGGCGCGCGCGCGGTCGCCTCCCCGGTGCTTAGATCCCGCTACCGCCCCCGCCGTCGCCCCGTTCAGTTCCCCGTTGTCGCCACACCGTTCATCGACTCCCCCGCCGGCGGCGTGTCGCCTTCCCCCGCTATCACTCACTTTCCTTGTCCCCGTCCCCGCCACCGCTCCGACCATCTCGTGTGTGCCTCGATACTACTGCCACCTTACTGCCCTTCTCCCTCCAATCGTCGCTACCATCCCCTGTCGTCTCCCCGCCACCCGCGGCCCCGCCACCGCCGCTGGTTCTGCTGCCACGACGTCGCCGCGGCCCCGCCCGCTATCGATCTCGCCGCCGCCGCCGGCAGCGGCGGTGCGGTGCCGCGCCGCGCGGGGGCGAGCACAGCAAAGGATTTTTTCCCGCCGCCGCGCCGCTCGCTCGCCTCTCCTGCGCTCCGCCCCGCGCGTCCCGAGGTCGCGTCGTGTCTCGTCGGACCGCCCCACATCGCCCCCTCTCCGCCCCCACACCGCCCCTCTCCGCCCCCACATCGCCCTTCTCCGCGCCGCTAAGCTTTGCGTGCGTGTCGCGCTGCCAGGGGAAGCGTGAAACTTAATCCCGCGTGTCGCCTCGCGCCAAGTGTCGTGTTTTCCGCGCCTTTTGGCGCCAGCTCTCCCCCCTCCGCTCCTCCGCGCCTCGCCGATCGGGAGCGATGTGTGGGTGAGAGGAAGCCCCGTGCGGCCGTTTGACTCGATCGCCCTGATGTGCGCGGGGCGGGTGCTCGTGACGAGAGCGGGAAACGAGGAATATTGGCAGCGGGTTGAGAAAACGACCCTTTTAGAATGAGATCGTATTCCTCCTCTTCGGAGGCGTGTTCGCGAATGCTTTCGCACATGCGTTTCCTCCCGTTAAAGGGGATATTGGCTTGTGCACCGGCACCACTTGCACAACGGTCGTGCTTTCGACTTGAGATCAGTTTGAACGCGTAAGGGTATTGGTTGTGTATAATATCTTGTATGCACTTGTACACCCCTCTGAATCGTGCCTTCTATACAGTGTTTTAATTGTAGAGCGAATGTTAAGTTCATTGGGGATGTAATGTTCGATCGCAAGAATCTCAGACACTGAAGATTTGAAGTATATTCGGATGGGAAGGTAATGCGTGTAGAAGTGTTTCGATTAAAAAGACACGCACATTTTCCCAACAATATTCAGAAAATTGATAAAGGTCTCTCAAAGTCACCTCAAATTTTCTCATTTCCCCATTCTTACGGTTATGTGCCTTATTTTTTTAATCGCAAACGCTCTTCCGTGGATTGAAATCACGTGAATCCGTTGAGATGCAGTTCTTATTCCACATCAAATTGAGTTCTCCTTGGACGTCGAAAGTCATTTGTCGTCTTCGGTTTCGTCCGCGCTGTCTCGCCTCCGGGGCAAATCAGGCGCGTGATAGCACGGGGTGACGACGACGCGTTCGGCGTGGGTGGCCTTCAAAGCGCCGAGTAATTTGTCTTCAGCCAGCTAGCGTGCGTGTCGGCGGCGGCGGCGGCGGCGGCGGCGGTGGCGGAGGCGGAGGCGATGGCTGGTGGCGCGCGCGGGAAGCCACAAGGCGTTCGCTCGCCCACCCCACTCAGCTTCTTTGGCCTCCCTCGCTCCCTCCCCGTCCCGCACCACACTCAGACGCTCGTCGCAGGAAATGAGGCTGCACGCAGGCTGCGGGGGCGGGGTGGTTGGGGGGCGGAGGCGACGCTCGCTCTCGAACACGCCCCCGCGCCGGTTATCGCCGCGGCCGGCGCGCGCGCTTATCGGGGCGAGGGTGCGCCGCCCCAAAATCTCGCTGAGAAATCTGCCGTGTCCCCCCTCTCGCGCGCTGGAGGTGGTCATCGTCATCCTTGTTGGAGTAGACAATGCGTATGTTTCCGAAGAAATCCGACTTGTCTGTTATCCATTTCATTAATACTATTTAGACCCGTGCGAACATTCCGCATTTTGTAGGTCGTGTTTTTTCAAAGTGAAAATACCTTCATACCGGAACCCAACTTCGAATGTTTCTGACAACCCTTACTGTGGAGTGAGGGTACCGTCCAAAAGTGTAAGGGAACCCACGAACGTAAATGGAATGTCTCCTTTTTTTATATTACGACCTAAGAAACAAAACTCGTGGCCAGAAACCTGATTTTATCAGTCCAGGAGGCGCACGCATGCACGTTTCCAGGTATTTGCACCTGCTTCCTACCTTACCTTGATCTGCTAATTTTTACAAAAGAATTGTTCGCCTTAGGTCTGTTTGATATAAAGCTGGGGGTGATTACCCATCCAGCAGTATCAATCAAAACGAATTTTGTGTGTAGGAGCTTGTAAATTGGTGCGAAGTTCACATCTTTCCCTAGCGTATTTACTACGAGGAAGCCAGTATTTAGAAGGGCCTTCGGGTCACCTTGGTGGTTCCGTCGCGAATAAGTTCGCACACCGGGTTACCAGGGGAAGGGTAGCGGAAAGTCAAAACCAGGAGAGACCAGCTGAAAAAGCAGGTTGGGCAGAACGTGGTAGCGTTGAGAAGGACATAAAACGCTGGAAGACGACTTAATAAAGAACCAAAATAATATCGTTACGTTTGTTTGTTATTAGCAGATGCTTCATGACAAGGGGGATGGCACTCGCCACAATGCCTTCTGAACCAACTGATGTCTTATTACGAGCAGGAAAGTTGTACTCAGATTTTTAGATGTGAGGTAAATTTTTATGCCGCGCACGTAGTACAGCATGGGATGGACCGATTTACCTCGGTGCTTACCGTCCGACCACTGTACAAAAGGCTCTGGCCTTTGGTAGTAATAGACGGTCTCGATTCTTCCTCAATAAGGATGGATTGCATCCTGCCTATTGGTGGTGAATTGGCATTGAGCGTGTAGTAAATGCTAGTGGCCTACATATCAGAAGGAGAAGGATTCATAATAAATATGTTAATGTGGTTTGGTGTCCGTAATAGCTTGTAAATGGCTTACCCTTCAGAGTAAAACTTAAATGAACATAAAGTTTTGTATTTACGATTCATAAAACGCCTAGTCGTGAGATATTTATCCTAAATCAGATTCTTATTTCTCCGTCCTTTGGAACGATAAATCTGAAACATGAACGTTGTTTTTTGAGTACAAGCGACGGCAGCACGACTAAATATTCCTGCCGATTGGAAGTCGTAATTTGCAGAAATAAGTCGTCCCCGTAGAGTTGTCGTATTGTGTCGAAAATAGATTTGTTGCTTTTCGTTAATTCTGCTACATACGCACAGTTATCAAACTATCATGATGGTAAAATTCTCGTGAATATTTTTCAAGTATCTTATTTGCAAACACTACAAACTGCTTTGTTAGCGTATTTGAAGGATCGTTGTGAACTACGAATATTTGCATTTTTTATAAATATATTACAAACATCGTTGTAGCCATCTTTTTATGCCGAGAAATTTTCCTCCATGGACAATGTCTAAGAACTGGCGTTCTCTATCGTCTTAAGTAATGTTAAAATCCTCCTCGGCTTTTCTTCTCGACTCAGCGATCTTAAAAGGGAGTTATTAGAGCGGATCAGAATTATTGGAGATTTCACAAGAGTGGCCTGCGAGTCTGCTCTTTATAGGATTCTTCTTCAGCCTGGCAAGAAGTTATTAACTTCGTCAAGAGTTCGCCCCAGATGGACAGACTGTAATTTCCAAGAGTCAGTGGTGCACGTTAACAGTGTGAGGACACACGTCCTGCAAATTCACGAATGCTCGAATATCCGTAACTTGTCAAATAGTATTTGTGAAGAAATGTGCCAAGTCTGAATAACAAAAAGATAGTCTGAATCCCTATGCATTTGTTTGCAAATCGAACATTTCGGACACTTAACATTTCGCAATAATAAAATGAATACATTTAATTTTATTTTTACTGAAAGTAATACTTTGCTGTAGCCAATGACATTCAGTATTTTGTACAATATGTTGGTTTTGTTCTTGAGATACATTGAGACTTTCTTTTGAAAGTTATGCACCCTAATTTCAGGTTGTGTTAAATATATTGTCCGAGAAAATAAAATTTGTTTGGTTGAACATTTTATTAGTTTAAATAAAACAAGATTTTAATTTAACATCAGACAATTATTTGCTTATAAAATATGCTCCTTTTCTGTTAATATTTACAAATGTACAAGGGTAGATTAATTCCTTTTTTCGGTTATGAAAATGCTATTTCTAGCTCATTTGCACATAATGTACGCATGCATGTGAACGAGTCAAGTTGTACGGCGTAACTGATCGTTGTTTTAAGTTTGAGGATCCCTTTCGTGAGGATCATCTCCTTTAAGCGTGAACTGCGTAGCGTTGCTGCAGGCTTGTAGATGCCAATAAGAGAGTCATAAGTAATGGTCGACGAAATGGGGTCACGTTTCAAAAAATAAAAGTAAGTGTTCCATTGGAGGAGTCCACTACGTCAGATAACGAAACTCCGTTGTATAGCTCGGTTCACTATGGAACATAGGTAAGAAGAAGTTTAGTAATGCGACGATGAAATGGACTATTGATAATTTTAAAACTAATTTTGAAGATATTCGTTTCGAGAATTGAGGTATCACTTAAAACTCATGCATGTGTTTGCTGCTCCCCATTTCCATTTCGAAAGACGTAAATTTGTTGTTGGACTAGTTTATTGCGAATTGCCAAGGCATTCCTTTCAATCTGGAGTTGATTGAGAGAAATGTGGACGGACTTCTCCCGAGATATTTTCCAGCCGATGAGAAACCCGTCTTCGAGGCCTCGTGCGACCGGGGGGGGGGGGGCAGAAAGAGCCGGTGGCGCGTGGCACTCGGTGCGAGATGAATCGCTGGGGCAGCGCAGCCGCCGCCGTGTCCCCGCCCGGAGTTCATCTGGCGTGCGCGCCTCAATAAGCCGCGACCCCGCCTTTCTTCGCGGGCCCTTTGTGCGCCCCCCGTGCGCCCCTCCGCTAAGAGGCCGCGCCCGCACCCGCGCCCGACCGACCTGCCCCCGCTTCCTCCCGGGTCAGGGGGCGTGGCGCGGGCGGCACGCGACACGCCTCTGTGCCACTCGCCACTTCGTCTCCGCGCGCGCGCGCCCTCCCTCCCTCCCTCCCTCCCTCCCTCCCTCCCTCCCTCATTGTGCGATGCGATACCGCTGTGCTCCGCCTCTTTCCGGCTTGTTCCGCTCTCCTTTCTTCTCAGCCTCATATTAACCCCTGCCCTGCCTATTTGCAATTTCTGCACTGATTCTGCCCTGCCCTGCCCTGCCCTGCCCTGCCCTGCCCTGCCCTGCCCTGCCCTGCCCTGCCCTGCCCTGCCCTGCCCTGCCCTGCCCTGCCCTGCCCCGCCCCGCCCCGCCCCGCCCCGCTGCCCTGCCCTGCCCCGCCCCGCCCCGCCCCTCCCCTCCCCCGCCCATCCTGCCCCGCCCCGTCCGCACTGCCTTGCGTTCTCTCCCTTCAAGTTGCCTACTTTCTTATTTTCTCTCTTTACCTTGTCCTGCTTCTGCGCTGTCGCTTGCTCTCTCTTCCCTGCCATGCCCTGCTTCCCCTGCAATGCAGTAGCGCATTCCATCCCTGTCCTGCAAGTTATTTAGCTGTTCTGTAGCCCCCATCCCTCTTTTTGTCGTTTCTGCTGTAACTCCACTCTTTCCAAATCGTCTCCGCACTCCTTACCGAATCTGCCCACCAATGCCCATGTCTCTTAATCTTCTCAACTCCCATATCTCAGCATCTCTTTTCTCTCTTGCGCTTCATTTTCTCCTTGCTGATCTTCGTTCGTCCTTCCATTATCCTCGCTCGCCGAACTGCGACGTCGCGTCGGCTGTCTATCCTTCGGCCGATACGCCTGCTCGGCTCCGGCTCTGTCGTCTTCCCGTCCACCCCCCATGCGCCCCAAATAAGCTGAGGAGAACCGTAAAGCCGCTATCTTCGCGTAACCCTTTAGAGACTCTTGTTTATGAGACGCTGAATTTTAATGCGCGCCTGTATAATACAACGCCGTTTTCCCACGGCGAGTTGGCGGGGCGCGAACGGGCGGGCGGCGCCGCGGGAGGAGGAGAAGGCCGCGCCTCGACCTGCCAGCGGAGGCGGAGCTAGGGCTTGCGTCGCCCGGAGCGCTTTTGGAGCCTGTCGCACCAGGCGACGGCAACAACAACAACAACAACAACAACAACAACAACAACAACAACAACAACAGTCTAATATCTGTCGACACAGTAGGTACTTCATCCGCCCTTTCCTAGAGTTACCGGTATTTACATCCGCCTTACAGTATGTATTCTGTTTTATTAGTTTCGTCAAGAAATTTTTTCCATATGTTTTTATGCACCTCGAATAAAATAAATTAGTTTTGTTCATTGGTAGTAATCGAAAACATTACTATTTTATATAATTTTCTTTTGTATTGTTTGAGTGGTGGATAGTATCTGCTGTATAGTAATTAATTTCTAAAGTTTACCCTATACTTCATTATTAATTTTTTTATTATTACTGAAGCGACAAAAACAACAATCAATGACCCTATTCGTCAGAAAGAAAATCATTGACCCGATGCGTTCTGGATCTAGCGATATTAACATTCGGCCAAGCCTCTGTGAATGTGTGTGTGGACGCTGTCTTGGACAGTTTTGTCAATGACCTTCAGAATGTTTATTTCCTGAATACAACAAATTAAATGTTTTGTTTATTGATAGTAAGTGAAGAAAATTATTTTATTTCTTTCAGTGAATGATTATGATAGAAATGAATGGTTTCCATGGTGATTCGATTGGAACCTGGAATTGAGTAATAATATTCAAACATATAACCCTTTACTTTATTGTGTATATTTTATGTTCGGTTCAGAAAATCCTGATAATTAAACACACACTATTCTGCTTTTTCTTAGAATGACAACTATCGGGTAACTACCCAAAAGAACCGGCATAGATATGCATGCACACCACAAACCAGTAGAAAATTATGGTCTGTCTGATTTTATTCGTGCTAACGCGTAGGGATGTCGCTACTAACGGGCATGTTTGAACTAGAACTGATGCGTACCCAAAATGTGTATAGAATCCTTCAGTGATTCATTACTTACAGAGCAAATGACTGTTTCTAAAATGCGTAATGTGAGTGGCAAAAGGAATGATAAGCGAATGTCAGTGCAGCGTTCGTTTATTGACCCTGAAAGCCGCCTTCACGATACGGATTTTCGTCCAAATTTGACCCCTCGGAAAGAGAAATGAAATACGACATATGTACATAATTAGCAATATATTCGGGCACAGAACGTTCAGTCATATTCAATCTTTTCCCGCTTTTTTTCGTACGCCCATCCAATTAAAACCAGACTCTTTAAGTCCTAGTAAGTCTGGTTTGATTTCAAAGTTTTTTTTAGTGCAGGAGTTGAATTTGAGTTCACATCGCTTCCAGTATTTGTTGTGAATTTTGAACATCGGGCGTGTGAATTAATGTCAAGACCTAGTCGTGAATTCTAATATTTTCGTGCATATTAATATAAAATGAGTTATGTTCTCTTTGGACTCTTAGAGGTATGATTTTTAACCACGTTAAGATATAATTGTTTTTTATGTAAAAAAAGATGAAGCATTTATGATACTTGTTGTAGCGAACTTATTATTTTATTTTCCCTGTTGATAAAGCAAATAATTGTTTAATAATACATATATAACACTAAAACTCGTTCTGTACATCTAATGCCTGAGCTATACGTGGTGATGAACAAGTTTTCAACCCAGCCCTTGGCGGCTTTAATCACTTTAATCGGCTTTCACGTCATTTGAAACGCAGATTTGTCATAATTTTTTTTTTTTTTAAACATCGTTCTAATCCATTTCCTATGCAATTTCTGCTTTCTCCACCAATATCACCGACGATCTTACCGTGTATAAGTACCCTTTTACCGCCCAGCTCCAACTTCGCATGGCCAGTGCCTGTGTGTTCGAGAAAGCCCTCCGACGCGGTATTCGTCAGAGGAGGAGGGTGGGAGTGGGGGGGGGACGCCTTTTGCCGTCGCGACGACTCTGTTGCTGGCGCGTGCGCGTGTTCGCGTACTACGACGCTTTGTCCCTGCGAATCACGCGCGACGCGTTGGGAATTTTGTGGCGAGGGAGCGCAGAAAAAACAAACAAGCTCGCTTGACGAGCTCTTCAGTCTTTTCCCCTCCCTCGAGTCTCCCACGCGTTCGCCTGGGAAATCGCACGATCCGCAACCCCGCGCTACGAAAACAGTCGTCGAACGGTGCGTAGGGAACGCGCGACAGGCTCAGAAACCAGGTGAAGGGGTTGGTGCGGGCGCTAGTCTCTGAAGTTTAAACCGTGAAAATAAAAAAATTATACTCTGTATTTATACACACAGCACAGTTTCTGTTTGCGTCTTCGTCCGCTAAAGAACAAGAACTACGGAGTGGTGGTGATTACGGCTTTCACTTTTATTTAGAATGTTTACCGCGGAAGGTTTTAATGTGAAACTCCATTATCATCTGATGACTGAATGAACATCAGTAATAAACAAGCTCTCTCTCTCTCTCTCTCTCTCTCTCTCTCTCTATATATATATATATATATATATATATATATATATATATATATATATTAGTGACATTGCGATATGAGGTGGACGTTGGCGCAAGCCGTGCAATTGTAGGTTTCAGGCCGCACATACAAAGCATTCGTAGAGAATAAAGATAAAAAATAAAAGTTTGTAACTCTCGATGCAAGGCAAGGCGTGGTATGTCGCAGCGGGGTAGGGCGGAGTGGAGCGAGTCGGAGCGGAGCGAGACGGAGCAAAACTGAAAGCAGCGGGGCAGGAATGTTAAGAAAATTACTTCCACGTTATACTGTACATACACTGAACAAAATGGAGTTAGTGGAAAGAAGTTGAAAATAGAAAAATTAACCGAAGAACAACTCATTTGAAAATGTAGCTGGAACATGAACTTTCTGATGGTAATGGTCCTCTTTGACTCGACAGCCCGCCACGGGCCTTGGCCAACCAGTGGTGACCCAGCCTCGGCCATGGGAAAAGGGGTTCGTGTGCTTCGCCCTAATACATCCCCTTCACCGTATATACTGGTCTTCATAACATTAGGGTAGGCTTTTTCATCGTCGCACAGCAATAGCTTCTGGGACATTTGTAAGGAAAGCGCACGGGTATAATCTGCGTCGTAGCCTTCAGCCGTACGTACAAATTGTGTAAAAGTCGCGAGATGGGCAGGAGAGTTCTGCGATCATGTGTAGCAATCAGTGATCAGCTACGCACATGATGCTATGTGACTATGCGAACCCGATGTGGCACGTGCGGTAATGGAGCATCTGCCTAATTGAGTCTTTGGAACGGGTATGCAATGCTTTTGGATTGTTGTGAAATCGTATATGCTAAAATGCTATGACACTAGTAGTCATTTCAAGTACCTTAATAAATATGAGAAACACAATTTGGGTGTGGCGTTAATTAATATCCATGCACTCGGTTCATACCTTATCGTTTCATGTGTTTCACATTTTCCACTCACGCTCGTATTCTCTCACAAAAAAAAGTTGCCATGACTTATGCCCCAACCCTCGTAGTTGCCGTAATGTTATTCATTTCTCGAGCGTAATTCCTCGATCTGGGCCAAGAGTTTTCTCTCCGCTGACCCTGCCAGGACCTTCACCTCTGAGGATAAGAGGCCAGGAGAAGCAAGGGAAGCGCGTGGGTCCCGCTTTCACATCCCGCGTGCACTTGACGGGCGGGCGGCCGCTGAATTCAGAGATTGTGTAGACCCGTTGTCTAGCAAAAGGAAAAGGAAGTGAAGAAACGCATATCTAAATCCTTGTACTAATCGCTGGAGTCGTTGTTCGATGATCTAAACATCAAAATTCTTGTAAATAGTAATTAGCGCCGGAAGTTTTTTGTTGTTTTTTTTAAGTCCATTTTCTCTTTCAAATTAATTACGACTGTCTGTATTAACTTGGGGAACGTTTTGGACCCAATTTTCCCAGCATTGTTTCTCTGTTAGAATGATGCGGAGTGAACTGAACTTAAATTTTCAGTGGTGACCTACTTCAAGAGCCCATTGCCTTTTTTAATTAACTCAGATAATATGTACTGGTTTTGTTTTTCGGTCTTACCAACCTAAAAACGGCAATGCTTTAGGAAAAAAAGTCTACTAAATGAGCAATTATTTCAGTACTTAAAACATGAAAAATCAAACAAAATCGGAAAATTGCCAATACGTATCAGACTTGACTTAATTTTGAAATATCAGTGTTTCCGTCTCTTTGTGGCCGTTTCTGTTGGAGGTTCCATGGGAGCAACACCTCGCGCCCTTGCATTAATCCGGTCTGGGGTGCCGGCTCGACGGCCCGCGAGGAAGGCGACGGTGACGGCTGTCGGGAAGGGGCGGGGACGAAGGGAGTTCCTACGACCCCGACGAACGACTCTACGCGGGGCCCTAAAGTGCGTGTTTGCCGCTTAATTTTGGGAACTAATTAAAAGCTAATTTTAAGTTAATTCGGCGTTGGCTGCGCGTCGCGGCGTCGCGCCGGGGGTAGGCCGTGAGGTAGGTAGCGGTGCCGCGTGGCGTCAGCGGGGTGGGGGGCGGGGCGGGGCGGGGCGGAGGCGCCGCGGGAGGGTGCGGAGATTGCGCCCGCCCGGAGCGCGCACGCGGAGCGCCGCGACGCCTCGGCGCCCACCCCCTCCCACGCCGCTTTCCCCCTACCCCAACGAGAACACGACGGGCTACGCTACGTCTCGGCTAGAAATGGTCATTCCCGTGATGTCCGCTTTGCAGTTTGGTACCGTTGCTTTTAATGATATACAAGGTATATTTAAGGTACGAGTGCATCGTTATTAACATTTGTCTTGAAGGGGAGAGCTATCCTTCTCTTTATCATCTTCTCTCGATCATAAAAGCCAGTGATCGTGATTTCGCCTGAAATGTGTGCTTCCATTATTTTCATCTGAATACCTCAATTGGTTTTTAATGTTTTTAAATGCATCTGTAGGTAAAGATTCCTAAGCGATTCGTCGTTCGTTTTAGGAAGTATTCTTGGTGCAAATGTAGCTTTTCTGGAAGATAAAGCATTGAGCATTACTTATCTTCCATTTTATTGGTTTTGTCTTCTCAAAGGCATTCACATATTTCGTCCCTATTCAACTTTCGATTGTCATTTTTTACGAGATTAAATAGTTTCCCGCATTTTCACTTTCTTACCTCGCACAGTTGCTGCCATTGGGGTCACTGCCATTTATCATTTCATTCTCTTCTTCACATTTTCCCTCGCTTCGAACCTGTATTTATTCAATCCTCATGAATATCTGAGGTCTCTTATCTGTTCGAGACTTTTTGCTTGCATTCGAACTCCTATCACACCCTGACGTTCAAACTTCTCCCCTGGCTAACGCATTCTTTCATCTTCCCAGCGCCCCAGCGCTTCGCTATTTTTCGAGTGTTCTGCGTCGTCTCATGCTTCCCAGATACTTCTTTTTTTTTCCCTCACGGGCGCTTCAACCCTCTGTTAGTCGGCCGACCTTCCCCTCCTACCCCACCCTCCCCTCCTGCGCACCTCTAGTCTCCTGCTCCTTCTCATTTGCCTACTACATTCTCGCTCACTCCACCTCACCCCCGTCGCTCCGCTCCACCTCCTCCCATCTCTTTTTCCCGTCCTGCTTCGTACCACTCGCCGCCCCAGTTGGCTCGCCTCCTTTTTCATCCTTCCTTCCATCCTTCCCCGGCCTCTGCCTGCCGCCGGTCCCTTCTCCCCCGCCTGCTGGCGCGCCGCGGGCGACCCGGCGACCCCCGCCGACAAAACGGGCTGGTGCGGCGCCGCCTCCAGGGGAGGGGCTGCTGATGCGTTTACGGTTGTTGGCCGCCCGGGGCGTCCCACGCGGGGGTGGATGCTGAGGAGCTACCCCCGACCCCGTCTGCTTACGGCGTAAGACTTACGAGAAGTCAGACTTCTGTCGGTGACTAGGGACTAATATCTTATTTGTCTTTCTCTCTGAGGGAATGGTGTGGACACGGGTTTGGAGTTACTGGTGAGTTAAAAATATTTCAACGCGAGTGAAGAAAGAATGTGTGGTATTCAGCGCAGCTGGTTTTGGATCTGTGGGAGCGCGAACTTTCTCAATTTTATGTATGTCTGGGACATAGTAAAGAAAGATCTCTGGGAGTCATTAATTTTTAATACGAATATTTTGGCACATTTATGAATATGCTCTTAGTGTGTGTGTGTGTGTGACGTTCTCAACAAATGATAAAGAATTATCTTGTTTGCGATCCCAGAAATGAATGTGGCATCATATTGCAATTGCCCTCCTTGTCTCCGTCATAACTGTTTATAATAAGCGTTTACTAGTTTGTCAATATTCCCCTTTTTCAGTTTCGAATGCCTGGTACTTCATTTTGTTTTGTTTTTTGTAATATGCATGCAGTCTGACAAGTAATCAGGTTATATGGCGATACCATACTGTTTTTATTAAAAGTAATACAAAACTTTTCCGGTTTGCTGCTCTTTAAAATGTTGCTTTTTTGTAAATTAAATCTGTCAGAGACAACTGCGTTCTCTTTCTCAAACGAATGTTCCGTAGTCCCAGGCCGTCTCATTTCCTTTGACTCGGCGCATGGTGTTTGAAATCACCTTTTGCCCTCGTTTACTCGACGCCAGGGCCGACTCATTTTTGTTTGTCAGCTTGTGTGTATTGTTTGAGGAACGCCAGTCGTTTGTTTCAGCTCTGCGAGCTTCAAAGCGCGTTTTATCAGGTCGCGCCCCGCGCGGATTTCGGTGAAGTCGCCGGCGCGGGGGAAGGCGAGGAGAAGTCAGCCTGCCCGTCACCGTCTCTCTTCCGGCTCCGGCCTTTCCTGCTGTATCGTTCGCCCGGCCCCTGCCTGTCCTTCCTGCCTCGTAATGATACTCCGGACGTCGTACTGTAATTATCGAGTTTCTGTAACGTGATTGTGTGAACGCAGAGTTCGTGGCGGGGGTTGGCGCGCGGGGCGGGGCTGGGATGGCGCGCGGACGCTGCGGAGCGGGGCGGGGCGGGCTGGCGCGGCGTGGAGGGGCGGGGCCGGGTCGAGAGCAGGCGTCGCGTGCCCGGAACGGGAGCGCCTCCTGCCCGCTCGATGCCCTTTTGTTCGCGTCGCCGCGGGCGCGCGCCCTCCCGTCGGTCGCTGCCTGCCACTGCTTCGGGCCGTCGTATCAGTCTACCCTTTCGGGCCTTGTTTTGGTTGCCCCCATCGGCAGCTCCCTGTCCTTCTTCCGGTGGTCACCTTTTGCGTACCTCACCCCGCTTGATTTGGCTGTTCATGGCCCTGTAGCTTGTCCTGTTTTCAATCGTCTCCTGTCGATGGATCCACTGGCCCTTCTCCCCTCTTGCTTTGTTTATTGCTTTTGTCGTGCCCTGTTCTATTATTATTTTAGGTTCATCTTGTTTATCAAAAATACATTCTAATCCGACATCCACCTGCAGTTCGTGCTTTTTTTCGTTCTCGTATTTTCCTGTTGTACCCTTTTGTTAAAAGCTGCCAAACTCTTCTTTGAGTGAATTCCAACTTTGAGTGAGCTCCAACTAGATCTGCATCTTACTATATTTTGCACATTCGAGGATTCTACCTCCAATTCCGTTTCCTCCGTCCTTTTTTAAAAAAAAAAAAAATCCTTCGAATGTGTTAAATCCCTTTCTCGCCAAAAATTAAATTAGTTTCCTACTGCTGTGGAGAGCTCTAAATTTTTGAAAGTGCTGACCTTAAAACTCCACCCTTTCGCAACGTGCTCGTACGATTGCATCTTCAATCTTCTCGTTCCGAACTGGTCAAACATGTCTTTATCCAATACGTAGGACACCTAGTTTGTCCCTTCTAAGAGCATGACCGATATTCCCAGACATTGAGGTGGCTCGGTAGTCAGGCAAGGTCCTGGTCTCCAACGCCCACTCCCGACCAATGTTTGCCTCCAACCGACCGTACTCAATATTCCACCTCTTTTCGCCTGTGTGTTCTCGCCTTGTCCCAGAAACTGTGCTGTTCTCCACCGTTTATCTCGCACATACCAAAGCTATTCTTGGCCTGTCCGCGCCTTGACGTATCAGTCCGCCGCAGAAACTCTCCGCTGTCGCTTCATATTCGCATATGTTTTCCCGCTTTTGTTTGCGAGTTCGCGCTTCGCCGTGACCTCTCCTCTGGAGCTTTCGTGCCCTCTCGTCACTTCGCGTTCCCCCCTAGTATACACCCATGTCATCGAACGTCCTCGCGCTTAATAATTCAGAGGGCGGCAGTCAAACGCGCCGGCCTCGCCCCCTCCCCGCCCCGCCCCGCTCCATCCATTCCCTTCCCTCCCCTCCCCACCGCACCCCACCCCACCCCACCCCAGCTCCCCACCCCACCCCAGCTCCCCGCCCCGCCCCAGCTCCCCGCCCCGCTCCATTTATTCCTTTCCCTCCCCACCCCACCCGAGCTCCCCGCCCCGTTCCCCACCCGCCACCCGTCCCTCCCCCTCACCCATAGCCAAAAACGGCCCCCACCTCCACGCCCACTAGCAATCTTCCAGCCACCAACTAACCACCAGGCGCCTGACAGCCACCCACTGCCCACCCCAGCCACCGCTCACTTCGCAAGCCCGTCACTCACGTCCATACCCTGTCCTCCGCCCTCGCTGCCTTTGCCGCCGCCGCCGCCGTCCGTCACCCTCTGCGCGGCGTCTGGCAGGACCACTCCTCGAAGCGCGGCGTGGGGGCTTGACGTTCGACCGCGAGAACGCATTAACTGGCATGGCGGGGCAAGCGCAGCGTGCGCGACCCGCGCGCTGACACTCGAGCTGCGCCCGCCACTGCGACCTGTTTCCATACTGGGCGGTCACCGATGCAACGGTCCAGAGGGAGCCGACAGTGCGGAGTGTGAAATGAAAAAATGACGCTGTATGAACAAAAATATTAATTCTACAGTTTTTGCGTCGTCACTTTTTGTGATAAAGGGACATGATTTTGATGTAGAGAAACTACCGCAAGAAGGGACAGCGACATCTCTGCAGGTTGTGTCCACGCACTCAATTCGTCAATGCGTGCGTGTACAGATAACTCATTTGTAAATGACTTCATCACTACTCTTGCAATGCCATCGTCCTAAATGACGTTCATTTGTTTCCCGACTTTTCCAAGGGGTCCCTTCTTAGAATAACTCCTCTATAAATTGAGGGTGTAGTTGGTTCAATAGATTCTAGCTCTTTTGCACTAATTTTTCCTTTAAGAATGTTGACGTGCGTAGTTGTTGCGCCATCATGACACCACAACAGCTTAGTTGCTACGCTTTTCTGTTATGGCTACTTGGTTGCCTAGGAGATAAAGTGTATTTTTAGCCACTGTTATTGTATACGTTCTGTATGTGTTAAACATTTAAAGATATTTTGTTATTTGAATTCTTATTTAACGACGTGGAAGTTAATATAAAGGTTCTCCCTACAGTAGCACTCCACGTTTAACACAAGTCCTAGTTTTCTATCACAAGTGGTAAACGTACCAACGTTTATAATAATAATAATAATAATAATAATAATAATAATAATAATAATAATTATTATTATTATTATTATTATTATTATTATTATTATTATTATTATTATTATTATTATTATTATTATTATTATTATTATTATTATTCATATACATCCGGACACTCCATAAGACGCGAACTTAGAATGAAGTCAATATTGGTACTTCGGCTCGAACTTTAAATTAGGTCTCGCCTTCCTGCGACCCGTACGAGTCATCTTGTATATTTTTTTGGGGTGGTGGTGGTGGTGGTGGTGGTGGTGGTGGTGAAAAAGGGGTTGTTTGGCAACCCGCACTGTATCGCGGTACGATGGATTGCAGCGCAGCGCTGCCGACGAGCAAGGGTAGAGGGCGGAGGTTTGGGCGGTGCGTGACCGGGCAAGGAGGTGGGGGCGAAAGGATAAAACGGCGCGCGGCGGAGATTTAAACAAATTTACTTACATTTGTCAATAAATTGAATTCTTTCCTTTTCCTGCCCCAGAGTTATTTCTTATTAATAAATACCAGGACGACGCTAGGTCACTTCAAGTTTTTAATTATGTGTTTTATTTTATTTCATTTGGAGAAATAAGAGGTAAAAGCCCGTGTAAAATCACACTCATACTCGCAATAAAATACGGGTTAAACAGAATTACCGATTTGACAGGCTTTACATCTAGTATTGAGAGAGGAGGAAATTTACGTCGTTCGTTGAGAGATGTGTGCGCGTCCAGCGTTCGCCGTCTCGTGAGTGCGGTGGCGGTGGCGACTGGCCACGAACTTGTTGCGAAGGGCCTCCAACAGGTGTTCAGGGGCGGGGGGTTTCTACGGCTTCGCCTGTCCGCGCGCCGCCTGTCGCCTTCATAGGAGGCGGCGCCGCTGGCTTTGTCCACGGCGGCGAGGGCCGGTTGGGTATCGATCACGTTACTCGCATTTTCATGGTGGCCTGCAAATGTAAATGGAACGACAGTCCGCTCTAGTTTATCTGTGCTCCCTGTTGACTCAAAATGGCATTCTCTTTTTTGATTATGTAGTAATAAACTCGCTTAAAAAGATGATCACTGTTCTTACGGCTTCCTTGTTCTACATCTTGGCCTCCGTTAATTGAGTTACAGCCTAGACACATCTCCTTTCTTTCAGAATTTTGATAATTGCTGTAATGGGATGTTTTGATAATAAGTTGAAAAGAATTGTAAATTTGTATTAAGGATTTACTAAGCGGGATCATTAATCTTCTCCTGGAATTCAGATTCATGTCTTCAGTATCCTGTCCAAACAGAAAATATTCCTTACACATTACCTTCGTGAGGTTTGTTCATACTGCAAGCATCGAATAAATGTTCAGTGTGGTTGTAAATTGGAAAATTCTTTATGTCTTTGAAGAATTTTATAAGGACTTACACGTTTTATAGGTTTAATAGTAAGCTTTAAAATCCATACACCCGCATGAAATTTTTGATGTTAATGTCTTAAACTATCACACATTTGAATTCGACACTTACTTTCAGTACTGCCTTCCGTTTCTATCTTCTTTGCCTTTCACTGTTTTTTCATCCTTATTTCTACGTACGTCTTTGGTTGCCTCTCGTCATTTTCGTATCTGAAATGTCCTCGTTACATTGGAGCGTGCGCTTATGTGATACTTAGCACTGAATCATGGTCATAAATGGAACTTCTGCAGTCAGCCGGATGGAATGATACGGAGGCGTTGACATTTATGACCTGACCTACATGTCGTTTAACTAGGAAAACTGCGCTAAATGGAAAAATCCTTGAATGTCGCCCCCTCCCCTCAATGAGAAGTTCCTGAGCTCCTCTCTGAATTGCGCCAAAGAATTTGATAGCTAATTTTGAGAGAGTACGCTCGCATTTCTTACTGAACTTATCTTGCTATTTATATTTCGAGGTTCTGTATTTTTGTATAAATGCGTGGTTAATTGCTTGCTATGTTTTAGAATTTCGTTTTTTATTGTATTGAGTGTCTCTTGAGGACGGAAGTTTCGTGGTTTTACAACCTTTGACCCGAAAGGAAAAAGCAAGACCATTCAGAACGATTTTGGGGCATATTTTAAGTTTAGATTTTAATGAAGGTTATACTGTTGAAACGTAAATCGAAAACATGAGGGGAACGTTGTGAAAAACGCTAATGTCGGTTAAGGTTGAAGGCAAAAGAAATAGAGGGCGCGATAGATTGATTACTTAAAAGACACGGAAAGTATTTTTTATGAATTTCTGAAACGTGTTCGTGTAAAGAGTTAAAATTTCGCCGAAGTCTCAGATTCATATTACACGAGACAATTTGCTTTGCGGCTTTTTGCAGTCAACTAGGTAGTATGTGCGTTGCTTCTTTTTCGAACAGAATCTTCTGCGTAAATGCATTACAATATTCACGATGTGTTTTTTTTAAAAACGACCTTATCGTTTCACATTGTGTAGGAAGTGTCACTTTGGTTATACTTCCACCAGGTAGCGCAACAATGAATTCTCGCGGCGAGCAAACCGCCACAAGGGGCCGCCAGAGACCTAGCGAGACGTCCTCATATTTTCCAGTGACGCAAACTTGGCCGCGAAGGCGGAGAACGTGAAACAAAGGAACGCGGCGTCAGCGTTTCGGCGACGCCGTCGCCTCGCCGGCGGCGCCAACGACGACACCGACAGAAAGTCGTAGCACTGAGAGGCAACGCGCCCCCTGGCGCCGGCTGATGAGTGGGCGATACCGGGCGAGAGGGGCGGGGCTCGGAGAGGTAACGATATAAAGGAGGGAGAGGTTGGACGCTAGTCAGGCAGTCGGGAAGTGTCTGGAGAGAGGATATAGGAGAAAGGGAATGCGAAGTGGAAGTAGACGGGGTGCGACGAGACAGTAAAGTAACATTGCCAAGTGGACGCCTCACAACGTGCACGAACGCGAGCAAGCTCGTTTACGGAAGAATAGGAATGACGGGTGACGTGCTAGATGTGTGCTGTTGAGTGGATGATACCTTGCTATGGATGGCAACGGTGTAAAAGCAGAGAGTGAGTGCGAGACCGGAAGGAGAGTGAATCTGGAGGGAAGCGGTGTATGTGGGAGAATGTGAGGGTGGCTTAAAGCGACCGGTTCGAAAGAGCAATTAAATATTTCATCTTCGTACCGTAGGTGTTGTAGAATAGTATATTCTGCAACGAGCGTAGAATGATGGCTATTATTCACGAGTGGATGTTTCCGACGCGAGCGACGTAGGAGCGAGTGTCGGAATTTCCACGAGTGAATAATAGCCATTCTACGCAAGTAGAAGACTATACTTTCTCTACGACTTTGATATTGAAGTTTTAAAAATACTAAATGATAACATGTGAAAAGTTTTTTTTTTTTTTTTTTTTGAAATGTTACATTTATTCTACTTTTAACTTCATTAATTAAATATTTTATAACATTAACGTCAAACAAGTAAACAAAACAAGTATTACAATTATAAATAGTATAGATTAACATCGAGTATTCCTTCCATAAAGTAGAAGGTTTAAATTTTTCAGCAAGCATTGTAAAATAAGCCAATACAACGTTCTCAGAAAAAGAATTGGTTCTGTTTGAATTTCGCCACTCAATGAAATCATTGTATGATTTATCATAAAATTTTCTTGATTTTTCTGGTAACAAGTTGTTTGTTGATGCTTTCGCAGCTTCCACAATCTTTGGCGGTGTGCAGTCTACGTAATCTTCATCACTATTACTGCTGGAAGAATCCATAATTATAAATCAATGTGAGCGTTTTAACCTTACAAAGTGGCCACAATTATGTGAACTCGCATATTGTTTCGTGGTTCACCTGTCTTACGATAGTTGCGGAAGAGCACGCAGCGCCTCTGTAGGCGACTGCGAGAAACCTAAGTCGTAGTGTAATGAACTAGGACGAATGCGATTGGTCGACAGGCGTGTTAGAATAATATTCTCGCACGGCTTGTGGAATTGGCATGATCACTGCATCCGATAACATGGAGAAATGAATACATTCTGCTATAGTCGTAGAGAAAATTTCTTAACCCACCAAAATAATTTGGTTTTCATGAGTATCAGGAGGAAATAACGTTTTCGTTTCATAGTGGTTTTCCTTCGAGTGTGAACTAGTTATTATGGTTGGGCTAAACAAGTTCTACCACTTGTGCAAAAAGGAAAAATAAAACAATCTCGAATTACCTGCAATGCACGAACAATTAAAATAACGGATATTTCTTGACCGATTTTTATATTGTTTATGTTCACCTAAACGGAGAATTTATTTTCCAATTAACCCCTTACGCGTGTTGAAAGAACGTTAGATGTAACTTCATCAGAGTGTGTCCCTCAGCTATCGTCTGGTTGTATACCAATAAACAAACCCAGCCGCGTCAGCGTTCCGGCGTCGTCGCCAAGGCTTAATCCCTGAGCTGAGGGGAACCTTCAACGCGATCAGATATGTGGGGAACAACGCTGCTCCGAGAGGAAGATACGGAGATTTCGAAGTTGGATTTCGGCCGTGGCAACGAGTCGCGGAGAAAATCTGCGAATGGAAAGAGCAGTTTTTGTCAGGTGCGGAAGCAGAACCAAACTCGATCACCTGCCCGGATCTGATTGTACCTTCGTTGTTCTTGTCTTTCTGGCTTGGCGTGATGTTGGGCCAGGAGGTGAGGGGTGGGTGTCGTGACGGGCGGCTTTGCGAAAGTAACGTCGAGGAAGTCTAAGAAAATAGGAAGGAAATTCGCTAAGGGCGAGAAGGATGTGGAACCACGACTGCCGATACACCTGGATATGTGCCTTGTTGTGCTCTAGAGAATTTAAGTGTCGCAAGTAGTATTGGTTTCATTTCCCATTTACGAAGATGATTCATTACGCATGCTAGCAACATACGTCACACTAGGATAGGATGGATATCTCCGGTGTATTGGCTACTTTCAACGAAAATATAGATTGAAGGTAATTGAAATATCGTTGCAATAAATACAAATTTTATTTAAAAAGAATGTAAATCTATTTCCTATGTGCGAATTCCGATATACGAAAATGTACATTGAAGTTACTTGAAATATCGTTGCAGTAAATACAAATTTTATTTAAAAAGAATGTAAATCGATTTCCTCAAATGATCTTCCCGAAATACTGCTTTCTAAAATTGAATGTAGAACGTTGCATTGTATTAGGAATCCATTTGAATTATAATCCCTGCAAAACTACGAAGCGTTTCCTGAATTCAAATGAAGGGGTGTTCTACTTGTAGATATCTTTTTATCGAAAAATGATTGTTAAAATGCAAATGAGATCAATAGACTTGGAATTTCTTTTGAATCTGGTGGACATTTTGGAGAAGAAACGAAGACGTGGGAAGCGGGTATCGAAAAAAGGGAAGCATTTTTCTAGAGAGGAGAAGATGGCGTAACTACGGATAGGGTTAGGATGTTGTGGGGTTGTCGCTTGAAGCAGGGCGGGTGGAGGTAAGTAAAGCCAAAGGTCAAAGATCGCATCGCGTTCTAGTAAAAGTTGCTCAATGTAGAACGTATATAATGCGGAAGCCTGCCTAATGTGAACATTAATTGCGGGCCCGCCAATCACATATTCTGGTTTAATACGGAAAAAATAAATTCTGCTCCCTTGAGATTCCGCTTTGAGCAACGTTTGCTGTATAATATATCGTTGTATATAACGAAGCAATGGGGATGTATTAGGTTATTGAAACTTCCGCATATCAGTTGAATATATAAATGGATATTGCTCGCAAGCAATAAAAGAAAGGTAAAGCGTCCAAGGAGACCGAAGATGACGCACACAGGCGACGGTAGTAACGAATGACGTGTGTCAGTGGTGGCGAAAACATTGATATCTGAGGAGGATGATAATTTTCAATGCACAGGATAGCATCTTGGGGAGAAACTGGAATGTCTTGCTCTCTTCCTGGGGGTCGTCTCTATATTGCGTAACATTTGCGCGATGAGATGCAGATCAGAGGTTATAACAAGATTGGTCGCCAACTGTTTCCTTCCTTTTCCTTTTCATTTCTCTTTTCTTTCTCTTCCGTTTTCTTTACTTCTTGTTTCTCTCCCTTCCCTTTTATTTCCCGATCTTTCTTATTTTTTTTCTTTTCCTTCTTTTCTATTTATTTTTTAACCTGTCTCGTCGGCGACGCTTTTCCGTGCTCTCCTCCGCCAGCTCAGCCTCTGAGGAGCAAAGACATGCGGGCGGAGGGGGGGGGTGCCTCGAGGCGCGGCAGCGGCACTGGCGGCGCTCGTCGTTCGCGGGAGCCCGTAACAAAGTAATGGGCGACGAGGGGAGCCCCGACCGTAACGCGTCCCCTCCCCTCCCCTCCCCCGCCCTGTTGACGCTCTCCCGTCCGCCGCAAGCCCTCCAGAGGTGCACCTCGCCTCGCGCGGCAAAAAAATGCCTTGCGTCGCCACGGCAGCCCGTCCCGGACCTCCCCAGACGAAGGTCGGCGCTCGTGTGAAACTGTCTACCTGTGCGTATTTCGCTCACGTTTTTCGTAAAGTGGGCTCTTCCCCCCATCTCTTTTGCTCTACTTAGTTGAGTAATGAATAAAATATAGTTACGGGTGTTGTTGACATTTGATTAAGTTAAGGTAGCAGAACTGTCAATTCGTACTTGTAGTGCGTTTTTATAATGCTGAGAATTGATAGTTCTGCTGACGAAATAACAAAATTCCTCTCTCCTCTTGCATCTAACGAAACGAGAACTCAAGAACCGTGTCAAATAATATGTTACCCCGTTCGTGATGAAATGGACGATCTTGGTACTTGATATATCCGTTCGTTATCTGGATGTTTGTAAAAAAACAACTAGGGTAACTGTTCGTTTATGTCGTTCGTGCGCTCTTTAACGTTTGTGAGGTCTGAAAATCTTCATGATTGATAATTACATAATGATAATATTGATTGTTATGTTGGGTTCTATGCAGTGCCTCGAAGGTTTTTTATCCACAATTGCCCGACTGGTTTGTCGTACAGCATAATAATAGGTGTGTGCGCACACAAACAATGAAATGTGTAGCCGTATACACGGAAACGGAAAAGTTGCACGCAAGTATTGTGTTTAGTAGTATTTTGTATTATGGATTAAGATATGTTAAATATATACAGTCAATTCCAAATAAAATGTTTTATTAAATGACACAACGTTTATTTCTGAGATGGATTTGTCTGCTTTGTCAGGTGCATCACCAAATAATAATATATTACCTAGTATTTTCAAATATTCACTTTCGTTTTGCTTGTTTTCTTTTCCATCTTTTCAAAGCTCAGCATCTCATTACGGAACAAATGACGGTTCTACTACTAAACTAATATTGATGTCTGCGGAGGATATCATAAAATCCAAAATATCAGATTTTCTCAATAAACATCTTACAGACCTATTTGTTGAAATGCATTGACGGAAAGAGAAATGACTGCAGAAGTACTCCTGGAGTAATAATAATGTTGGTAGATATATTCATTACAGGGAAAATAGTTTACATTCGCGCTCGTGCAGGCCAGTTCTATGGCACGCATCCCCGACGGTGGCGGATTTGTGTCACTTGAAGTGCTAGGTCAAATTCTACCAATGTGCTGGAGAATTCTTGAGACCAGCTGCTCTGATGCTAATTTTTCATGTTGTCTCCAACCAGCAACAGGAACATGCGGGAACACTACCCTAATGAACTGCTCACTGCCCGCTCGCAATCTTCCCTTTCTCATCCTTAACCCTCATCTCCCCTTACAAACACACACGCGCGCGCGCCCACACACACACACACACACACACACACACACACACTGTTATTCACTAAACTACCGCACATGACGGTAGCCTAATATATATCTCGTGTAGGTCGGTATCCCGCTGGGGGTTGGGGGTACTTGAAAAGGGAACGTGTAGATTTGCATCTGATCTCAAGTTTCAACGGGGAGAAACATCGCCACTTTCCGGAATATAACGTGCACTACACTTAGGGGACTGTGGCAATAGTTCTTACCGCGCGCGAAAACAACCAAATCCGCTCTTTGTCTGCACTATCTACCGTGCTTTGGGGCGCCTACGTCGCCTTCAGCGGTAATAGAAACGCCCAGATCAAGTCGGGGGCTGCGAGGTCTTGTTTGAGTAGGGAAGTCGGACTAACCCTGCAGGGCACGACGTTGCGTCGACCGTGGCGTTGTCAGGAGACCGCATCCTTGACCCCGCCCGCCCTCGGCTGCGCGCCCCCGTTTCCTCCAGGGAGAGGTCGACGAAATTGCGGCGGGGCGGGGAGTGCGCCACGGTACGACGGCAGAGTTGTGGCACCGTCTAGGGAAATCCGTCATCGATTGGGAACCCCCGCGCCCCGCACACGTCGCTCCAGAAGGGATGAATTTAGAAATTTGTGACTTGCGGGGGAAGCCGCTGTAATTTATGGCCCTACGCGCACACGAGTCTGTCACAAGCCAAATAAATAAAATTTACTCGGAGGTTCGCCGGATGAAACCGCAAGGTGCACGATGCAGCAGTATACTCTAACTGGCGTGCTCGTGAAAGCGTTGTAGAATTCCTGTTCTCAAAGTTTAGCGCCGTAAAACATCGGATGTGTAGAGAAATTAATGAAGATAAATGGCTCCGTTAATTTTGTAATGCCTGTTTTATAGGATCTGTTAAGGCCCAAAATCCGCAGCGTATCGTAACGTCAGCTAGGGACTGCTGCGTTGAGCGTTCAGAAATAAATGCGGTGTTATCCTAAATGAGCTTAGCGAATAGAAGTAGATTAGGAGGAGTATTTTCCTGATTGTTTTATTTCTAATTAAAGCAAAAGCTGAAATGCAATGCTGTTGGCAGGTGGGCTAAAAGAGTGGGCGGATAGTATACATTGGTACGGATACGATTTTGTACAGTCGGGTCTGTTCGATCGGCTTCCATCCGTTTCATTTCAATTCACAACGTTCATTGTAAATAATAACGGGAAAGTTACAAATGACGTTCCTGAGGCGTCTCACTGAGGTTTATCATTTGCAGCTATAAAGCAACAGAAGGTTACAAACGGGGCCGTGCAGCAACGCATTCATCTGGTGTGGAAGATCTGACCCGTCTTCTCACGACGCGATCTCTCGCGCGCTGGCTCCGGCGAGAGTACTCGCGCGACTTTCGCTGGCGTCGCCCCTCCGTCTCACCGTCCTGCGAGTTGCTGGATGACGTGCGAAGGATGCTTCCACTTTCACGGGTGGCTTTCCGCCACCCCACGCCCTCGCCCGCGCCGCTGCTTAATTGTATTTGCCCACGCAACTCTGGCGTCGCGCCCCCCTCCCCCGGGAAGTCCGCGCGCCCCGTCAGCATTATCGGACGGGAGGGTGGGTGTGTGGGGTTGGTATCGAAGGGCCGACTGAGTTAGCGTAAAACCAGCGCTGCCCTTGTGTCTGGAACGACGGAGCGGGAGGTCGTAGGATTCGAGTCACGATGGTTGCGGGTTTTTCTTCACGAGTTTCATGGCAACATCGATTTCAGCTGCTGTCTGGAGGGGAATTCTAGCGGTCAGCTGTTCTGATCGGTAGTTTCCGTGGTTTCTGCGATCAGTACTAAGCGAATACCGGAGCAGTACCCTAACAAACTGGCCACGGACCTCGCTCGTTTTTTCTGTCCTCTTTCTCGCCCTATATTCACCCGTTACTTACTCACAATTACACTTACATGCATTACACTACCACACGTGTCTGCAGAACAGTTGGGAGCTTAGAGCTTGTCCCCGCTAGGACGGTGCCCAGCTGGAAGTAAATACCTGGAGGAGGGAAATTCTACGCAAGCTGACGGGTAGGTAGGCGCCTGATCTCGCCATCTAGCAGGGGAGAAAAGCTATCACCTTGCGGAATAAAAAAAAAGAAATCACTGCGCTTACGAAACTAGTGATCGTAATAGTTGGCGTGCCAAGAAAGATCAGTTAATCAGTTTATATTGAAGACTGGGAGGTAGGAGCGCATGTCGAGGTTGCGTCAAGTCCGCTGTCGCCGTGTATGTTGTGCGACGCGTCGACGACGTAGAGAATTAGAATTGTCATGCCTGCCACGGGCCTGCGCGTCGTCGTCGGATCGCTTGAATGCGACTCCTGATGTAGCAAGGAAGAGCTGCGCGGCGGAACAACTGTTACGTGATTCGCCCGTGTGACACTTATCTTCGATCGACGCTTCCGGGAGGGGGTCGCGTGTCATAATGACTAGCACATATGCTTTCCACCACTGAGATCCGTGTTTATTCAGGCGAATCTAAGTGGACTTTGTGGTAAAGTGAGCTCTGTCCTGTCCCATTCCACCATTTCTCCATCATTCACTTCATTATCGTTAGCATCTACTCTTTGAATCATCACTCATGGGCTTCAATGCTCTCAGCATCTGAATGGATCGTAAATGCCAAAGAATAAGTGAATAATCGACGCTTCCGATTTCTGAATTGGAAAGGTTTGGGCCATGCTGCATTCCACTTTAATCGGCTGCTTTTTCGACCGGTGAAGTGCCCAGCGCGATATCTTTCGCAGATAAAGTAGAGACGGTGGGCTCTTGTTCATAATTTGAGTCTATCGACTTGTATTCTTCCGAAAGGCCGGCTGGTTTTATTTTATAAAATCGTTAAGCAAAGACTGTCTGGGATGCGTGTGGTGTGCTTACTTCTGCGTTACTCAGCATTCTCTATTAATATACTAGAGATTGACTACTGAGGAATAGAGCGGAATATATATTCTACTAGTATGTGAATAGTGTATAAAAACAAGGATGGGTGAAAAGTGATTGAAGAGACGTATTGAATCATGGAGAAAAAGCTCACGTGCCAAAATGCATTTTGATTGACCAGGAATATTGTAGTTCAGCGACAATAAATGTAAATAAGCGAAAGGCCAGTTCAGTTCAGTACATTTCAGACATTTAAATAGATTGCATGACTGAGTTGGCGAATTTTCCATGATTGACTTCGTCTCCTCTTACCGAAGACTGACGAATTAATTATTTGCTCGTCGTGAATATATAGTAAATAATTTTCGTCCGCTTCATAGAATATTTTTCCCGGAATAGAAAACGAAAAATGTTCTCAGAAGTTAAGCAAGGTAGCAAACGCTTCAGCCGTCGAACAACGGGATGGAGTTTGCAGGTGTGCGTTTGTGGGTTTGTTCGTGGCCCCTTTCATGGCTCGCCGCAACCAGAAAGCCCCCTAGCCATTCCCGCAGAGCGCGTCGAGCCAGCCAATTGGGCGTGCGGCAGAGCACGTGCGTTTACTTCCATTTGGATGGCTTACATACGAGAACGCTGACGTGCGCAGGTGATTCGCGTTTGCCACCGCGCCCGCGCCACCTCGGTGTTTGCCCCGCTTGGAGGCTGCGTGTCACCCACGCGTGCGCCTGGAAGGGCTGGTTACCGGCCAAGGCCACCGCCCTCCCTCTCGCTCTTGCCCTATCCCTTCCTTTCGCTTTTATCATCTCGCTCTCGCTCTTTCATACGTTGGCGCCCTCCGCCTAGATTTCTCTTTCGCACTCGCGCTCGTATTCTCCGCCAAGCCCTCGGCCACGCTCCAACCCTCCGTCCCTCCCCCCCCTCTCTCTCTCGCTCGCTCTCTCTCTCTCTCTCTCTCTCTCTCTCCCGCGCACGCCATCGCTGCCACCTTCGGCGTCGCTTCCGCCCACGCCCGCGTTCAAGCCCTTGCCCTCGCTCACGCCCTTGCCCTCGCTCACGCCCTTGCCCTCGCTCACGCCCTTGCCCTCGCTCACGCCCTTGCCCTCGCTCACGCCCTGGACTGCGGCCCCCTTCGCCCTTACCCCTGTTCACACCGCTCGCCCCCGCCTTCGAACCCCTTTTCCCAGCGATGTAGGTGTCCGAACCATCCGTGTCCTATGCCGCCTGAGCTCTTGTTGGCCCCTGCAACCGGCCCCATTGCGTGTCGCGCCTGCCCGTCCGCACACGTCTCTCGCCCGCGCCCTCTCGCGGCAGCGAGCGCCCGCCCTGCCCCGCCCCATCCCTCACTCGGCGCAGCTGGCGGGGCGGCACGGGGCACAGCACGGGGGAGTATCGAACGCCGCCGCGAGGTAAATATAGGTCCTTCCCCTCCGTGGAATAATGGCCAAGTGCAACACTTGGACTTTTTTATAGTCCGATGGCCGTGTCGGCCGCTTCCGCTTATGTGCTGATCGATAGGGCTCACCGCCACCAGCCGGCCGGGCGGCCGTCCCCGCCCCCGTCCTCTTTCCCTACCCCTTCTCTTCCTCTACGTGTATACATGGCGCCCACCGTGTAATAACCACCGCCGAGCAAATGGCTCCTTGTGTACCTTCCTTTCCCCGGTCGCGTGCTCGCCGTCCGGTCGAGAGGGTAATCTTGCTTGCTCTGGCTGACCGCGCAACAAGCAAATCGTCTTAAGCTCCCTGTACACGATACGTTCTTGTGCATGTAAACGAGCGCGAAAACCTTACGAGCTCACTCTACCTTTTCTTGCATGTCATTTTGCAGCTTGTTGCATGTATTTCATTTCGCAATCTATACTTAGACTTACGAATTCTTGATCGTTTTCAGTGTTTTACTACTGAATATTCGTAACCCCGTGTTTTTGATTAGCCAAGAGTAATAATCATCTGATTTCGTACGAATGAGTGTAGATGGCTGGCTTCCTTTGTATAATTTTATTTTCGTGCTAATTGTACGGTAATACCTATTTTAACGTCAAATCTTAATGCATACCTCCCTCATTCTCGTAATTTGTAAAAAGTTAGTTGTTTCAGAAAACTGTGATTGTGCAGTGACGCCTTCGTTTGGAATGCAATACTAAAACGATTTTTTTTCTTGTTTAAAAGGTTAGCGTAGCGCAGTGCAGGAACCCTACAATTGGATGCGTGTAATAGAAACGGAATGTTGATGAGTAATTGAATAAATAATTTGTTACGCGTTTTTTAACATGCTCATTCTTCCGTACTACAAAAGTGCCTTGCTTAGTTCGCGTCAGTTGTTTCACGCACCATTGATCTGTACTGATTACTCCGCAATATAGACGGCCGTGACTCACGCATCGAGTACGATGAGTTCCATTCACAAGTACAGGTGTTCCTGCTTGAAAGACATAACGTAGGCCAAGGACACGTTCTGGCGGATTCATCACGGAACAGTTTTGACTCTGGCGGTTTGCCGTTATTGCACAGCGGAACATTTTAAGAACGCCTTGACACACTTCGAGTTTCTGGTGGAGCGCTTCGAAAAGGGATACGTAAACAGATCGCCCCATCATTTATACGAATTGCGTATGGCATTTTACATTTTGAGATTCTTTATTATTATTATTATTATTATTATTATTATTATTATTATTGTTGTTGTTGTTGTTGTTGTTGTTTTTTACTTAAGAATCACGTATAATTTTACGATGCAGACACTTTCCTTAACGTGCATATGTGTTAAGTCATAACCATATAGACATGCAGAAATAAGCAGGATTGCCTAAATTTTTCTCCAGCCCGATAATCCCACCCGGATTTTCTTTTTAAATCCGCGTAATAAAAATCTTGAAACCCCCATTTAAATGTTTTAATGATTTGTAAAATTATTTCGAATACATTTAAAACATATTTTTGTGGAACGAAGTGTTAATTGAAAACTAAAATATCATAAACAAGTATACAATGGAGTAAACAGAAAATAAAATACAACCTTCCTTTTCTAGTATTCACGGCTCCAATTTCTCCAAAACAAACGAGCGCAAACAAATAAAAAGACAACACAAGTACATAACAAGCTTGCAGTAGAATGCAAATTTGTTTTGCAGCTTAGCAACATGTTCCGCACTTGTTATTTTATTACTCAAACATACCATTGTTAATGAGAATTTGTTACCAGTAATGATCTTACGAGCTTGAAATCTTACAACTAGAAGGGGCAAATAATCTTTGGACGCACCATATATGTACTTACCTGTACTGAATGTATTTTTGTTCGAGTGAAATTAAAATAATAAAAAAAAGCACAATAAAAAACCAAACCCCCAAATAAACCCCAAAACATTTTCTAAGGCGATTTAATAAAAATCGGGTTTTTGTTTTCATTTCTGGGAATGAGTATCACCGATTCATACAAACTTTTTGCGAGGAAAACGGATACATTCCCACCACCTTTCTGTACTCCTGAGTAGTTTCTTACTTCAATTCGCATGTTGGATAAATATCCTCAGTTGTTTGTCATTAATGCATGAACTCGAATGCCTGAGCAGTTCGCGAAACGTAGTCGGATATTCAGCTAGTGTGTCACTATTTGCATTGTCTGATGATTCTTTGTTCTCGAAGGAAGGGCGTATCCAGAGCAGAGCCGCGAGGGGTCATGACCTCGTGTATGATTTATGATTTGTTATTGTGGTGAACGTATACATTGACCTTTTTATTTTCGCGCATACTTCTCACGTAGTGTAGAGAGAGTAAAGCTGAAAACGGTAATTTTTGAACAGAAATTTTCAGTTTTATCGGCTTATAATACCGAAAGGTGGATCGTTTTTGTTCTTATGCAGTAAATAATTTCCTCAAACGCATTATGTGATCAGAATCCATGTTATTTGGGCCTTGATACCGAAAAATTAGTTTACAGCAAAACGTCTGACGGTCTTTTCGGTGTAGACAATACGCTAGCGGCTAAGCCATACGCAGGATTTTCATCAAAATGGTCTTCCTACATCGATCTGGCTGATGTCGCGGCCCCTTGACTTTCAAATATATATTCTGGTTTTTGCAGGTACTTCAAATGAATCGTAAATGACATTTTTGCGTGTCAGCCTCTAAGGTCATTAGTTCCGAAACTGTAGTGCATGTTTTTTCTAGCTAGGATTTTCCTCGCCCAGGTATCTCCGACCAGCGTGGCACCGACCCAGTTGGAACACGCTCTAAACTCCCGACTGGCCTCCCGACAAGTGTGATAGTGTAGTGCATGTGTGAATGCGAGTGTGTGGGCGCGCGCGCGAGAGTGTGTGATTGTAAGTCAGGGGTGAGGAAAGGGCACAGAAGAGGAAGGAAAGATCACGCGCAGTCCGTCGCCTGTTTGTTAGAGAATTGCTCCGGCATTCACCTGATGTTGATCGGAGAAATTATGGAAAATTACCGATCAGAGCAACCGGCCTCTAGAATTCTCCAGTCGTAGTAGCTGAATTCGACCTAGCCAAAAATCCTGCCACCGACGGGACTCGAACCCTAGGACCTCCCTGTCAGAGGTGCTGCAGTGATAACAGTCGATGCCCTAAGCTACCTTTGCCGGTTTCTACGGTCGTTCTGACCCGACGCGAAGCTTGGTGAAACTTATTCTTTATATTTTGGGGGAACTTTACAAGAAGCCCCTGGTTTGATCTTGTTTTTCATAGCCCTTACGATGGTAATATATTTTTTGAAACGTTGGCAAACTACTATAATTTGCCACTTTGACCAGGCTCCATGAACTGGCCTTCATTAAATTTGTGGTCGTAAGTATTCTCCACATTTCAAATTATATAGTTATCTAAAGTAGATGCAGGTATTATGTGAATAGAAAAGTGTAGTTAAATTTTGACAGGGTTTTTACCAACACGATGCATTCCTTCGACGAGTATAAAAAACTTAAAATGTGCGTTGTTTAACTACACTTCTCTGAGGAGAAAAAGCAATGATTTCCTACTCCCCGAACGCAGGATTTCCTCTTCTGTGTCGTAACGGGCGCTCCTTTCCTCATGTTAATTATTGTGTCTTGGTGCTTCCATCGGTTTTTTCCTCTACTACGCCTGCGCCCGCGTCCTCGAATCCAAGACAAGGTCGCTCGAGTGCCTCTTCCGGGAAGCATCGACCTAAGCGGCCTAAACTCGGGGACAGTCTACAAGGGGTTTCCGTGCGACAGTTTCCTTTCTACAAGGGACGCGGTCTGTGCGTTGCTTAGGAATAAAATATTGTGAACTGGTTAATTCATAATTAGATAATGCGAATTTCGAGTATTAGATAAATCGAAAAAAATGTTTTATCTTAAAATACATTTTTAAATCAATATTATATATCATGAGTCAATCGAATTTTAATGGGTTACTTTCCACAGAGCTCTTCTAATTTGAGGTTTTTAATTACTAGCCGAACTTAATTTAGATTTATAACTATAATTTTTCTTTCCGTCTCATAATCCGTTTAAATAAATATCTATTGGTAGTGAGGCTTGGACTGCCTTTTGGAATTCTGCAACGTGTAATGTTAAATAACTCGTTATTTTCTGTTTCCTTAGAGATTATTGATATCGAAATTGTACCGTTTATTGTTTGATTTAACGAGGAATTAAGAATGCAATTCGAATATTGAATATTAAGTCTTGTGATTATTCGTCGTTTATGAGGTAAATTTTCATTCTATTAAAAATTAAAATATATTAATTACATTCACAATAGAATAATGCAGCTCGCACTTCTGAGAAACTGTAGAAATTTATTTTCTGCCCAGACGCTACAAGATATATACGATCCAGCTTGTTTACACACTTGTCATAGTCCCTTACGTAAAATTTTTGTAAATAAATTCTTTTTGTATTTAATTTTTTAGCTCTGATGGTCAATTTGCGATTAAATGTTCTTTACGCCATTAAAATCTAAGATACCTTAGACAACAGTTCATTAAAAATTAAAAGAGTATGTCTTAGAGCCTGGATTAGTAATGATACATTTCGGACGAGTTTAATTTTTCGACTGACAGCCTACTTCCTTTATTTTTCGTAGATGGTTGGGGTATTTTGAGAATTTCGCACACATATTTTCTGTTTTCGAGTTAAAAAATATTCATTGGTGAGTTTTGGAATCAAGGAGGCTAGAGATTGTCTAAAAACATCCGGTTACTTGAGTAGTTTTTCAACTTAAACTGTTTATGGAGAAACTTTACTTCGAATTATCGATATTTTCGGATTAACGAAATTCGCTGTATTTTTGAGTTGTACTAAATGCAAGGCGTGATGTGATCGTTTTAAACATTTACGCGCTTTCTGCTTCACTGGCGACCGGAGTGTAATAATTGGGAACGAAGAGGGACTGAAGGATTCGTTTTCCTTGGGATTGCACCCTTCGTGCTCGTCAGCGCACGTGCATAGGAAATTCCCGTGACCTCACCCCCAGTCAGTCGATGGCGATGGCACGTTTTCATTTCGATAGAAGAACCAGAACCTGCGAGAAATTCTGTTCCTGAATACGACTCAAAGAGCAAGCACTTTCTGGACTTCGCGAATCGTAGTTGCCGTGAATTACCGTTTGTCTCATATATAGTAATTCTTTGCTACGGGCGATTTAGGAGTATGAATACATTCATAGGTCGGAATCGTAAGATTCCAGGTAGCCGAGAACCATGACCTGAGTTAGCAAACTTGTTACCCTGCCATGACTTCCTAAAGAGCTGAATGGCCTGACGAGGAATGGGGTGGGGGTGGGGGGGCTCTATTCCCAAGGATGGATCTAGGGAGGTGAAATTATTTCAGTGAGAGAGTATATAATTTCAAACCCCCTTAAATATGTTTAAATATATATTTTATACATTTATTATAAATTATTAATGAGAATACTCCTTTGGCTGCTTTAGATGTGATGCCATTAATATGTGGTAATGGTTTTGAATAAATTGAGAAAATTACAAAAACAATGTTGGCTTGGGTTAACCCGTGTACTCCCTTCCCCCTGAATCCGCAGCAGATTGTTTCGCTCTTTTTCATATTCGGGTGGATCACAAAGAGTAATTCTGGAACCAGCATGACAGTTTATTAATAATGTATATGTTTATAAATTATCTAACTAAAGCTTTTTTTTTTTCGTAATCACACTTGTAGCACAGATTCCTGTTCACCCTTCTGTCCACATGTCGACTGACGTACCAAGTTTTCACTTTTCTGACTGAGTTCGCAACTCTCGAAGAAAACCAAAGATGAGTACGTGCGACGTGAGATATTATACAGAAATACTCCGTCAGCCGAACGCTCCGCACTTTTTAATCCTCTGTATCCGGACGCGGAGGGCGCTTGTTCGGGACGCGAGGCGACCGGTGTTCGGAGCGGAGCGGGCGTGGATCTCCTCAATCGCCCTGCGCCCCGCCCCGCCCCGCCCCGCCCCGCCCCGCCCCGCCCCGCCCCGCCCCGCCCACGGACAGAGGGCGGCTCCCTATTGATCGGCACCCGCGGTGGTGGTTAATTCGACGTACGCTTTGGCCGACTTGTCCACAATGGAAGCAAAAATAAAACGACCCGCGCTGGCAGGCGGCCCACCCCCACCCCTGAACACATCTTTGCTGCCGCCAACCTTCCTGTGCCCTCGTCACGTCACAGTCTCCTTATCCACCCCTTCTCTGCACCTGCCCCATCAGCGTTACCTATCCGCACCTGCCTAAACACCATCTACGTCCCCGCCCAGTCACAATCCCCGCACCCAAGATAAGTCACCACTCGCAGCCCCCGTCTGTCCGTCTGTGCTCTCCCTCTCTCCACGCAGCCTCTGTTCCCATCCCTACCGCCTCCCTCTTGTGGCTTTGTGCGAATATCGGCGTTGACGCAAGGAGCAACCTGAATTTCGCATTCAAACACAAATTGCTTTTCCTCGACCTGCGGGGGACAGTTAAATGTGCTATTATGTCAGGGTGGGGTTGTGGTGTTCACCGCGAACACGGTATGGTCGTACCGAGCTCGGGGTAGTTGTGTGGGTTTTCCCGGAACGTTTTGGGCGAGCTCGCAGCGGGGACGTAGGGCGGGGAACACCCACCTCCCCGCCCCGCTTGCCCTTTCGGACGGCCTCGCGGGCTCGCCCTGGCCCCTACACGCGAGCGCGTGGGAGCTGGCGGGGTGCGGGTGCGTGTTATTTCGGCCTCCCGCAGCTAATCGCGGGGAACGCAGCCCTCCAATGAGACGCTCAGCCGCACGTTGCGCTTTAGTGCTGGCAAAGCGATCTCGCGTTCTCTCGCTCGCGCGCTCCTATTCTATCCTCTCTCCCGGTCCCGCCCCTCTTCACCAGTCCCTCCCCTCTGTCCCAGTCCCTCCCCTCTGTCCCAGTCTCTCCCCTCTGTCCCAGTCCCTCCCCTCTGTCTCAGCCCCTCCCCTCTGTCCCAGTCCCTCCCTTCTGTCCCAGTCCCTCCCCTCTGTCTCAGCCCCTCCCCTCTGTCCCAGTCCCTCCCCTCTGTCCCAGTCCCTCCCCTCTGTCTCAGCCCCTCCCCTCTGTCCCAGTCCCTCCCCTCTGTCCCAGTCCCTCCCCTCTGTCCCAGTCCCTCCCCTCTGTCTCAGTCCCTCCCCTCTCCCCCTGTCCCTCCCCTCTCCCCCAGTCCCTCCCCTCTCCACCAGTCCCTCTCTCCTCTTCTTTCGCTCATTGACGCTTCTCTTGCACTAGAAATTTCTCGCGAATGTTAGGGGCTGCTCGATGCCCCGGCTTAGGAAGTTAGGGTGGGGACGGGGGGGGGGGCAGAAAAAGTAGTCGTAAAGAAGATTTTGTAAGTAAGCCTGGAAGATCCACGAAATCCCAGATTATGCAGGTGGCGCGGTTCGGAGTGAATATGTAGACCGTTGTTCAGTCATGTGCTCTTTGTTGTCTGGGAACATATTGGTCGCATTTCACACTACATGCACATGAAGTTCTATTTACTTTTAGTTTGGAAAAGAATAAAGTAAAATCGGTTCTGTCATTTTGTTTTTCAACGTGATTGTTGAGCTTGATTCTGTAACACTTGTGTAAAATGAGTTTGAACTTTTAATTAATTCATATTTCTTTGATTTGAATATCTAATTCAATGGAAACGTGTTCGGCTATTCGTTTCACTAAACTTAAAATGCAATCGGAAGTCGACCATTTTGAAATTCACCGTCTGCTCTAAATGTCATACGAACGTCTCCATCTGAATTTTAGTCACAAAAAAGATCCAATTGAATGGAAAGCGGAAAGATAATTTTTATCGCAACGACCTGCTCGGTTAATACGAATGAACATAACGATCCAGAAAATGCACCCAGCGTTTCTACAAGAGTACCCGTAATTGTAGTGGAACAGAATTGTCGGAGAATTGGATGCATGGAACGTTCCGTTTCTTGACTCATTTTTGAAGAGAGACATTTTTATAGATGCTTTTCAGGTTATTTGACAAGGTATTAAGTCAACGAATGAAGTCTGTTCGCGTGTTTGTGAATGAATGGCAGTATTTGTATTATAATTTGTATTTCTTACTCATTTTAATATATGAATGTCTATCTGCATGGAAATCTTAAGCGTCATCTATTTCCCGATCTGTCTTTGGATAAACACTTGAACAAACTACCTGTAAGTTTGATTTGTGAAAAGCCATACTATTTTTCTTAAGACGTGGTAATTTCATTAATTTGAACTACTGTAACGCAATTACTCCGATTATTGTTGATACTATAATCTAGATTTTTAGGTACTAGATTTAATAGTTTATGTATTAATGTACTTAATTCCTATTAAAATTGATCATACTTAAATGTTGCTATAAGATATGTTCTCCTAGTGGTCAAAACTCAGCAACTTGCAATTGGAGCTAGAGTCCGAACAGATGAAAAAAAATCTTAGTCGATTCATTGTACCAGCCAGACTCTGACACAAAAAACGGCATGTCAAGGCACATCAGGGATCGCGAGTCGCGGGCTGACGTCCGGCTGCTATTGGCAGGTCACGGAACTTCTTGTGCAGAGAGGGGCGAGCGATGCGGCGCGACCCAGTGGAACCTATCCCACCCCACCCCATCTCAACCCCCGTCACTGCCTCACCTTTGCTTTCGCCTCATTCCCTGTCCCCGCCCACACCCTTGCTTTCGCCTCATTCCCTGTCCCCGCCCACACCCTTGCTTTCGCCTCATTCCCTGTCCCCGCCCTATCCCTGCTTCCGCCCCTATGCCGTCTCTGGCCTCGCCACCGCCCTCGCCCGCTGCACCCGTCCCCGACCTCGCCATCTCCACGTCCCTGGTCGTAGCCCTGTCCGAGCTCCCGCTGGCCGTGACGGCCTCTGTTCGCGCGTGTCTGCTCCTGGCGGCGTAGCGTCGCACGCGGTTGACAGATCGCCAAGGCGCTCGGCTGGCCCCGGCGCAGTCGATGATGCCACGCCGTCTGCCCGAGCTCAGCTGCTGCGCGACCGCTGCGGCGCCCGACCAAGCGAATCGCACCGCCCAAAACAGTTTTAGTTATCAAACATTTCAGGTTATTATTAAAAATACTTAAAGGGCCTCTGAGATGTGGAAGTTTTAAATACTCGTAAAAGAAATTTGAGGTTCGTTCTCGTCAAGTAGTGTTTTTTTATTATTATTTTAAATTTCGTGCCCTGGCGGATCAATAGATCCAAGAGAACCTGCTGCAAACAAATCATTGGAGGGATTCGTGAGTACGAATTCCTAAGTGAGAAGTAATTCCTTTGGAACCAGTTGTATGATTTATAAAGAAAACAATAATGGTTTCGTATTCCACTGTCAGCGAGAGTAAATCGATTGGTTCGAGCGAAAAACCTCATCTTTTCGTAATTTTTAATCTTAAGTTAATTTGAATTAATTGAATGTTTGAAAGGATTTCATAAAATACAAGTTAAAGTAATTACCTTTTCTATACTGCATTCGTTCTGAATCCAAAGCTTATAGTAGGACGTGTGTATTTTTTTCATTCTGTCAACAATCGCACAAATGTAATTGAAAAATACATGTTCGTTCAGCGGTGATGTGACATCACGCGGAAGACCACCCATTAACAAAATGTTTGTACATTTGCATGTTGAAATGTGCGTTGCATTTAATGCCGTGTTGCTTCATTCCATCATTTAATTCCTTTATTCCAACATAAAATGGAAATCAACGTCCCCAAAATTAATTGGGTAACCAGGACAAATAAATATCTCCGAACGCTTCTGAATCAGTTGGAGTCAAACATGTGCAGAATTCGCCACAGTGTAATGTTCCTCAGATCTGCGAATCACTTGGTAGTTGTCTAGTGAAGGATCTGTATTCGTCGAGCTGCGTCAAGTAAGTGATAGGCATCTACGCACTAAGCACCTCGTTTTGTTGTATTATCTCCTGGAAGGTTTCCGTATTATGAATGGCAGTGGGAATGATAAGACCTGGAAAGTGTCATCACAGTGCTATAGATGATTGGAGATCAGTCTCGAATTCAAAAATAGCGTCATGGATCAGGTCCAGCACGCCAAATTTCAAGTCCTGAAATACTTTACAAACTTATTTGATGATAATAGTAGCTGTGATCTCTTCCTTTAATATTGGTTGCACCAAGATTGACAATAGCTTTCGCTTTGTTTGTTTGTTTGTTTGTTCGTTCGTATTAAGAGACATGATTCACAACTTTCAGACGTTCCACTCATACGCTTACTTACGGATAAAGATCCGCCAAGATTATACGAGAACGGTCTCGCGACATTTACAAAGTCTTGAAGATTCAGCGAGAGATCAGATTCTCGTCTGTTTCCAGACCATACAGCAACCATAGCTACTGGAAGGAGCGCAAAGATCACTAGACCTTAGAGTGCGTAGTATTTTAAACAGTCAATAAGAGATAAAACGACCCCCATCAGATTTCGAAGGTCCCAATTTTCAGATTTTTCGGGATAAACTTCAATTTTTGGTGCAGACACTTTTTTCATTTTCGTGATTCACACGGAACTGTCACTAATTATTGTTTAGGTGTGATGTTCACTTTAAATGTCATTGAAATGTTCGATGTTCATTTAACTTTATATTAGTTCATAAATATCTGAAAGCATTTTAATATTTTTTAAATTGTAAAGATTCCAGTTTCAGTTGATACTCATGTTCTTATTTCCTAGCAATCTTTCGCCTGCTTAAAATAATGCAATAATTCGCGTAGCACATGCGTTTCGGAGGGAGAACATACGCAACTGTGCAGGGTTTCCCATAGGAGATGCAAATCCCATGCGACTTCATCGTCTTCACCGTGCGTTTTCTTCAAACTGAAAATAGTATACCCTCGTCAACGCATAGGACGTGCATTTTTGGCGCTCTGAAGTCTTTTAAGTGCCTGAGCTGTATTGTAGTATTTGTTGAAATCTTGTAGAATGCTACTGTCTTTACTGAGACCCTCTCGAGGAAAATGAATATCTCGTAATTTATTGAAGATTACTAGCGGCAGATTATACTAAGGGAACCCATTACGTTGTTGCTCTATCATAAAATATAATAAAAATTACAATTCAAAGTAAAATATCGCGCGCCTAGTTGCCTCGCGCCTAGTTGCCTTAAAAAATTCCCTTTAAATAATGATGTTTTTGTTCTTTCGTGTGAGAGTAAGCTTAGGCAGATCTTGCGCATCCCGTTTGATCCAGAGAACAGCAAGGAGGCACAATGTTGACCACATCATGTGGCACGTGATTGTTTCAACTTCACGCATGCCAATATTACCACAAAAAGACGCGCGTCGTGTGGAGGTAGCCGTGGGCGTCCAAAAAAAGATCACCCGCGTGTCGTTCCATCACGGCTCGCGGGCGTGCGCGGCGGGTGCTGGTCCGCGCTGCCCGCGCCAGTTGGCAGCGCCAAAATGCCATTGTCGCAACGTCGGGCCCCCTCGCTGTTGTTCTGGCGCACCGCAGGGCCTTCCGCCTGGACGCGGCGCCGTCGAGATGCGTTCCGCGGAGCTTTTGTAACGCGCAGTGCGCGACTGACGGCGGAATAGTTCTCCCACACACACTCTGCAGCTCTATTTCTGTTTTTTGAATTATGTTATTGTGCTACAAATTAAATCTTGATAATGACTTCCGTTAATTTTGCAGAGTAAAGTGATTGATCCTTGAAGTACTCCATTATCTTCCAATAATAATAATAATAATAATAATAATAATAATAATAATAATAATAATAATAGTAAAATAATGTAAGTGATGGGTGACTGTTCAAAGAATTGACTTCCCTAGCAGGGAATCGAACCGGATCCTTCGATATACGCCCACTAACAACTTGAATTACCTTGCTCTAACCACTTGAATTACCGACACAGTTCTTTGAACAGCCTTGAGGATTTAAGAGGCCCATAACGCTGAGTACCAGCTCTGAAGGCAGTTACATTTTATATTTCACTGTGTTCTGGTGGTGAAGTGAATATTATTTATTATATTATTATTAATAAATCGTACTCTGAGGTCGTTCAAAAATCTGTGCAAAACATCGAGCCCAATATGGTATTTTCAATAACACCACGTATTGTAGAGGCTTCCATTAACACTGGATCTTCTCCTAAGGACGCTGGTTGCTACCTGGGGTACATTTTGCCTTTAATTTTTTAACACGGCTTGCTTCCTCCACCGCTACCTCTTCCTACTTTGAGACCCGGCCCGAGGCGAAACCGCTGGCCGTTATTCGGCCACACGCGGACGGTTGGTGGCATTTGCGGTGTCTTGTGAATTATACTTGTAAATACGGACGTTCATTCGAATGCCCACGCTCGTGCGTTCAGGCTTTATTATTTCTCCGCGTTGCTTCTCTCTCTCTGTCTCTCTCCCTCTCTCTCTCTCTCTGTCTCTCTCCCTCTCTCTCTCTCTGTCTCTCTCCCTCTCTCTCTCTCTCTCTCCCTCTCTCTCTGTCTCTCTCTCTGTCTCTCTCTCTCTCTGTCTCTCTCTCTCTGTCTCTCTCTCTCTGTCTCTCTCTCTCTGTCTCTCTCTCTGTCTCTCTCTGTCTCTCTCTCTGTCTCTCTCTCTCTGTCTCTCTCTCTCTGTCTCTCTCTCTCTCTGTCTCTCTCTCTCTGTCTCTCTCTCTCTGTCTCTCTCTCTGTGTCTCTCTCTGTCTCTCTCTGTCTCTCTCTCTGTCTCTCTCTCTGTCTCTCTCTCTGTCTCTCTCTCTGTCTCTCTCTCTGTCTCTCTCTGTCTCTCTCTCCTGTCTCTCTCTCTGTGTCTCTCTCTCTGTCTCTCTCTGTCTCTCTCTCTGTGTCTCTCTCTCTGTCTCTCTCTGTGTCTCTCCTCCTCTCTCTCTGTGTGTCTCTCTCTGTCTCTCTCTCTCTGTCTCTGTCTCTCTCTCTGTCTCTCTCTGTCTCTCTCTCTCTGTCTCTCTCTCTGTCTCTCTCTCTCTGTCTCTCTCTCTGTCTCTCTCTCTCTCTCTCTGTCTCTCTCTCTGTCTCTCTCTCTCTGTCTGTCTCTCTGTCTCTCTCTCCTGCCAGAGTCGGATGCCTCCTCTTCGCGCCCCGTCGCCCACGTCGATTTTTCGTAATTGGACGCTAACGCGTTCCGGAAGCGCGGGTGGCGTCTGCGAAAGCCGAAACGCCCGCCTCCCCCCGCCAAATCCCTCCTCCCCTCACCGCCTCTCCCGCCGCGGAAGTAACAGTCCGTCACGGTGGGCTGATCTCCCTCGGCGTCTGGCTTCATCGGCGCACGCTACAGCCCCTCGCCAGCAACGACACGGCGCGCGGAAAGCATTGGGAGTGATGCGTGAGGTGAAGCTTCCGGTTTGTACTGATGAGTTTGTAATTTCTTCCCGTGTACTGGACGGATGTTATCTGTCCTAATTGAGTCACTCAAACCCAAGAACATCATTTCAATGCAAATGTGTTTTCTAACGTATCAGTTTTCGATTTATTGACATGATTTTTTAAAAATAGGGAATTATGCTATTTTGCATTATATGTATATAATTGTAGTAACAGCAACATAATATACATTACTGTAGTATTTCAAGAGTATTTCATGTCAGAATTCTCATTCGTTTCAAATGAGCAACAGATTCAAAGTATGACATGTCAGAGTCCATTACAATGAGTTTTGAAGTGGTCCTATCATAATTCTATTTTTATTTTCAAATGTTCTAATTATATTGCTCCATTTTTTAACTTTTATACAATATTCTTTCATTCGGCATATAAGTAGTGTGCGTTCTGAAAACCTTTTTAAAATATTTGAATAATTAAGTTTAAACTAAACTAGTGAGAACCCGTCAAAATTTGACGGTGAGATCTGAGATAAATATAAAATACTGTACCCAGACTAATGTTCAGAATATATTGCATTGTTTGGATCTTGAGGGTATAAGGAAGATATTCTGTGATGAGTTCCCAAAATGTTGAACACGTATGGCCCAAGACCAGATGGCAATGCAATATCGGCACAAAAGATATAGCACTATTATACTGAAGGATATTATTTCTAAAGTTTTTTTATGTGTCATCATCTCCTATAAACAACTGTTTGACTTCTTCTGGCATATTGCTCGAAGGTATACTTATTTTCCCATTTAAGCAACACAGAGTAAATCATTTGCAGAATTTCTCTCACATGGAAAGTACAAAGCAGAACAAAACTGACATTTCATACACAATGACCCAATAGAAAACGAAATGACCTCACTATCACGACACCTACGCCGACTTCCTCTTTCCCTGCGTTCAGTACGTTTGCGTCTTTTGGGGCGCGTGGACAACGATTCGGAATTCGACATAACCTGTAAACAACTTCACTACTTCAGTACAACCGAGCAAAACCCACTGTGCGAATGTTCTCTACAAATTACACCACAGAAGCAAATACATGTAAACTGTCAACACCACAATGCAATTATTACACTGAAACAAAACCTTGACGAATTGTAAACAAATCTCAACAATCAAAACAAAACATCAAGCAGCGTGGACTCACATCTATGGACTCATGTATATCGATTTTGAAACTGCCACCCTTTGAAAGAAAACAATTGATTGATAAAGCGTACTATTAAAGAATGATTTAATTAATTAATTTACACCTTAAATGTTGGTGAATCAACACAAACAATATATGATAACACATCTAGGGATCATATTCTTTCATTTAAAAGAAAAAATACAACAATCGGTTCAGTAGGCTCTAAACGAAGCCATGGCAGAATACCTTATTTTTAAATATATAGATTAAATGCAATCTTGCAGTTACCAAATTTTGATCTGTTGCTTTCCAAATTATTGTGTGGTTGTACCAACATGTTCGTTTTATTTACCTAAATTAGGAAAGGTGTTTTCTTTCCTCTTATTCCTCAAGCCCTCTATATTCTTCAAACCATTGCCTACCTCACAAAAATTTAAAATTCAAGTCATATATATTTTGATCATCCATTAATACCTTTCAATGAAATGAGAATTGTTTGAAACCTAAATTCTTCCTCATCATTTTAGATATAAGGCAATGTTCACAAGGGAGTTTCATTGTACAACAATAGGATTGGACGAGGATATTTTTACATGCTGTGAATGTAGGATACGGGACAATTGACTGGGCTGTTCTCTGCGTATAAATCAATTAAAAAGCCCATTCCGTCGAACTGGCATTGAACTTGCTACGTTTCTCCAGAAAGCGAACAATGTCCTTATGATTGCGATGTGTTCATTGCAAAAAGATACGGTTAACTGCTATTTTGTTTTAAAAAATTTCGTTTCGTTTGCTTCTTGAGTTGTGTTCTCTTGTAATTACTGTTACTCGATACTTTCTCTTGGGATCCTCGATTAACTATACACATGTACTGTCACATGTACTGAATTCCAGTATCTCATTGTGTGGCACGCTAGCGTCAATTAGATTCCCAACACCGAATCAAGTCGGCGTTGTCGATTTAGAAAATACAAATTAAGCGGGCATCCTTATTTCCTACTAAAGCTTTTAGTTAAAAAAGGTAGGTTATCGTACATGAACCTAAATTGCCATATCAGAGCCACTGCATTATCTCCCATCAAGGTCTCGGTGTAGGACTTTCGAGTTCGTGGGCCGCACGCCTTTTTGTGTGCCGGGTTCTCATTCCTCATTCGGTTTATTTCCCCGGACTCCATTTGGAAGACGTCTTCATCATCTCCTTAAACGGCGCGACGGCTTGTAATTGTTCGTTTGCTTTCGCGACGTCACCGGCTCACCCGGCGAATCATGCCGGCCAGTGCGGGCCAGGATGTGGCTCCATCGCGCTCGTGTGCGATGTCGCCTGCTGCGCGGCCGTGGTTTTCCGGCGCGGGCGGTTTGCGTACGACACCGCGGAGAGACTGGGAGAGGGGGGACAGCTGCCGTGTGCGGGTGCTAGGCCAGGTGTCCGTCCGCCTCCTCGCCCGCCCGCCCGTTCTCTCGCTCGCTCGCTCGCTCGCCCTGCGCTGCTATCACCGGATGTGATCGTCCCTGCGCTCTTCCGCTCTCCCCCACCTCCACCAGCGTTTTCCTCTTCATTCATAAAGCTCCGCGTCGCGTGGGTATCGCTGTGTCTTGGAGGTGAAGTTTCATTGAAAATCAATGTGAGAAACGGATGAAAGCTTCAATTTTGCAAATAATTATTACCATTATTATAACTAAATATTATACATGGAAAACTTGTGTTTCTGATTCATGTTCCAAGGCGAAAAAAAACACGAGTTATTTATATTCTGGCACCTGTGCAAATTTCTCGTATGGCTTCGACACCAAATTTATTTCAGAAGCAGTTGGTCGGAAAAAACACATCTGATGACAAAAAAATATAGGTCGAAATTCGGAGCAACATTTCGAGCAGATGTCTCGTCCTTGCGTATATCAGGGTGTTCTTTCCCTATTTTGACCTACAGAGGCTTGAAACACAATGCCTCAATGGCACCGAGAATAACATAAACGGAGGTGAGAAACTCAACACAGACGTCATAGCGTACCATGAATAGGATTTAAAGCCGTAAAAGAAGATTGAGATGCGAATAGAATAGGATATTTATTATGCCACTTAGAAATACATAGAATTTTTTCTGATGGTAGCGTTTTCTATATAGTTGCTGCGAATACACACGGTAATACAGTTGGTGGGAATTGTGATGTGGTGTTGTTGACGTTATTATACGAAGAAATAAAGGAGGTCATTTCCGTCAACTTAGTAAATTTATTGAGGTAGCTGTATTTCTTCGTTAATAGTTTTAAAATAATGCATTGGGTAATAAAATGGTTAATTTTCCACGAATCCTTTTGATAATTCCGATTCCTTGTGGTAACGTACCGGAGTATTTTCGTGGATTGGCTGCGAGAGCGCTTGGTGGAGAGTAGCCCGCTTCCACGGCAAAAATCTGGCCGCGGGAAGAACGCGAAGGCGCGACAGCGGCAGCGGCAGCCGCAGCCGCGCGCGCCGTTGGCCCACTCTGGCGGCGGCTGTGACTCACGCCCAGAGTAAACTTCCCGGCGCGGCGCGGCGCGGCGGCTCAAGGCTTCGCGTGGGAAACAGCGGACGTCCTGCCCTGGCGCAGGCGGCCTCTTCCTTCGCGCTCTTGCCCCCGCTCTCTTTCTTTCTCTTTCGCACACGCGCGCGCTACGCGTAACTGCACATCGCCGCTGCCGGTCGCCCGCCTCTTTTTTTCTTTCTTTTTTCGAATCGCTCGCTTGGCGGTGCTGATGCCGAGGAGATGGGGAAAGGAGCCAAAAGGATTCTGCGAAGTCGGGCCGGGCGGGCGAGCGAGCGGGCTGGCGTCGCGTCAGCGCGAGTCGAGAGCAGCTCAAATACGCTCGCGGCTGCGTGTTTGCCGCTTTCCTCTCTCTCTCTCTCTCCCTCCCGCAAGGTCGCCCCGGCCCCTTCCCTCCACCCACGTCCTTCCTTCCACGCACTCGCGTGGCCCTAATTCTGGTGGCGTCCGGCGTTCGACGGCTAGATTCGACTGCGTTATTCAACTCTCGCTACGCACTGTGGTGTGTGCACACATAACGCTGACCTCGTTGCTCGCCCTACACGGGAAATGTGTGCTCTTGTATGCACACGTCCTTGATTCTTCCTTTCACTCTCACCCTGCCATCTCCTTCCCGTCCCCCACTTGCACCCTCCCTTTATCGCCCTCTTGCTTCCGTCGTGAAATGTCCGTTCATCGTCATGCTTTCTCCGCGTACAACTTTGTGAATCCACGGATACTACGTTCGTCCTAAAATACGTTCACTTCAAATGTCTGGTTGCACTTATCCCTTGGGTATTTATGTCCTAGCCAGTCTATCCATTTCTTGCTGCTGAATCCAATGGGTCCAGATCGCTTATTTACGACCTGGACACGCTCACGCGGGCTTATTCGTCCTCGCATTTCTACACGCGCTCTCTCCCTTTTGCCTTGAATCCTTCCATCTGCATTCTAAGCTCTTATTCAGCTGCTATCTCTCTTCGTCCAACTGGTGCTCGCGCTGCGGTTAAGCGGGCGCAACAGTTCCCATCTCAACGCTCGACAGCCCCAGCCATCTCGTTCGTCATCCAACGCTGCCTCGCCGCGCGCGCCCATCCCACCCGTGATCGTTTGTTTGAACTTTGCTTTTTGCCGCTAGACTCGGGTTTTTTCGAATCGTGCGGACTCCGCGGGAGATGTCTTGCGCCTGCCCCCGTCCCGCTACCGCTCCCCGCTCCCCTCCCCGTCCTTCCTCCATCTCGCCTACAACCCTCCTATCCCGCCTTCATCCCCCTCCCATCCCACCTTCATCTCTCCGCCATCCTCGTGCCGTGGCCCTACAACCAGGACCCCGCCCTAGTTCCACCCTAACCCACTCCCACCGTCAGCTTCTCCCACTCTAACCCTCGACCCCTCTCTAAGTTCACTCTGCCCCGTCTACAGAGCTTGTCGCGCCGCCGCTGCCGCCGCCGGCGCTTCCGGGTTAATCTGCCGCCAATTATCTCGTCGTTTCTGATGCTCTGCGGACGACGCTGGCCAGTCTCCGGTCGCGGACAACGCTGCCGCGTCGCCACGCCCATTCCGAACGGGAACTGAATTCCTAGCAGTCTTTTAGGGCGGGACTCCTTGATTTCGCGGCTCTGCTGTGCTGGCCAGGCAGAAAACTCCGTGCTCTGTTGTTGTCCTACCTCCCCGTGAGATACTTAGGACACGAAACTAGGGTATTATCAGAACGCTGAATGAACGATCCGTTCTGATTTTCACATGTGCTGACGCCCAGGGTACCTATTTGGGGGGGGGGGAGCGCTACCTTATAATTAATTTGTTTTATAATGCAATGATGTAGGTTTTAAACGTCAATGAATTGCTAGTTGTGTCCTTGAAAATGAATACAGCGTGCTTTAAATTACCAGGAGGAGAAAGTCCTTGCATGCCTTGATATTTTGTAACGCTTTCCAAATTCATCACCGGTCAAGTTTCGTGAAAATACCGTACTTTAACTTCAATACGTCTTCGGTTCCGTATACGTATTGCGAGTAGTATTTCACTTTTTTGTCAACGAATATGAGGGTCGACATTACACAGACTTTAGAAAAAAGAAGTTCATGGGAGAAATCACATGAATGTATTAGCTTTTGAGAAAATTACATGTGAACGAATATATTTTGTTTTAACCGCATTTGCGAACGATTTTAAAAGCTTCTGGCTTATGTTAGACTCAGTTGCTGAAACGCTTTCTCCATTATTGACGGTGCGGAAAGGAACGGGAAAGTACCGAAATTTTAAAGCATATCATCATCTAATCTCAGACATACCGTATCAAGGAAGGCTCGCTCTAATAAAATAAAAGCTAAATTAGCTAAGCATTTGGAATATTCTCAGTACGATGACCCATAATTACACACAGTAATATATCATTACTATCCAGCAAGTTACACAATAGCTTTGACATAAAACCGTGTTTCCCTTTATTCCTGTATAAGGTGATAGTTATTGGTCGATTATTTTCTTATTGGCCTTAGTTATGATCAGTACCAAATAATTCTGCATTTTTTACAAAGTGACATTACAACATTTTTTTACCTAACACTTCTCATAATTATTTGTTATTGGGTTATGGTTCATTCTAGAGATTCTGTGGAATATATGGATCTCTTGGGAATCACCCCAGACCAACACACGACTACCAGAGTTGATTCTGCTTTTATGCAAATAATTATTTGGAATATTTTGAAATGCCCTATACATTCTATAATTTATATTCTTGGTCACAGTCATATTATATTTTCGGAACTTCGTTTACTTCTGTATTTGGGGTTTTCGGCATTGGATTTTTTTTTTTTCGCGTTTTGAATGATCTTATATGAAATACTTCTTTCGTAATTGTCACGTTTCGAAATTGACGTGTACCGTATCGAAGCGCCGTATCCCTAAACGCCACTTATCGAGAAAGCCGCCAAAGATAGCGGCAGAGTAACGGCAGAGTAACCTTTTTTCGGTGATCCAATTGGGCGTAGTGGGCGCGTCCCGTGAGAGCGGCGCTCTGCGCTGGCTGGCCGGTGCGACGCGGTGCGGCAGGTGGCGGCGCGGCGAGTGGGCCGGCGCCCCCCCCCCCTGGGGCGATAAGGGGAATCCCCGCGGGCGCGTAAAGCGCCGCGTTATCGGCAGATCGCTGCCCGCCGCGTTCGCAGCGGTCCGCAGCGCAGAGCAGAGCAGCGCGCCGCGAGCCGGGTTGCCGGCCGTGGGTGCTCCGGACTCACCCCTCATCTCCGCCCGCGCTTCGTTCTCACTCGTATCTTACCAGACGGCTGCCTCGCCCCGCTCTGCCTTCCTCCGCTAAGTCCGTCCTCGGCCTCCCCGCGTCCCGCCCGCCTCGCCACCGCCCCGCGTTGTCCGCCTATGCCACGCCCAGTCTTGTCCATTCTCCGCACCGGGAGAGAGGGCTCACGGTATCAACTGATGTCACTGCAGTCCCTCTGACCGAGAGGTTCGAGTCCCGACGGCCGCAGGATTTTCGACACGAGCTTGTCAGCTAGGTCAAATTCAGTCGCTGTCTGGAGGAGAATTCTAGCGGCCGGCTGCTCTGATCGGTAGTTATACGTGGTTTCTCCGTTAAACACCAGGCGAATGCCGGAGCAGTACTCTAACAGACGAACCACGGACCTCGCGCGATCTTTCCTTCTTCTTCTTCTTCTTCTTCCTTTCCTGCCCCCCCCCCACACACACACACTAACATGCATTACACTACCACACATGCCGGGAGACCTGTCAGGAGCTTAGAGCTTGTCCTGCGTGGGCGGAGCCTCGCTGGTGGTTGAGTAAAATCCGCTAGCCGACGATAGGCCGGCACCCGATCTAGCCATACAGCGGGGGAAGACCATCGCCAACTCCCGAACAAAAACACGCACTACACTTACGGGAAATATCCATAGTAGTTGACGCGCCCAAAATCACTAACAATCAATCCATTCTCTGCCATGTCCGTTACCGCCAATTTCCCGCCCTCGTCAGTTCCCGACGTCCCCTCCATCCCGTTTACATCTGCGCTCTCCGCCATCGCTTTTCCCCCACCCTGTGGAGTCTCGTCTAGCGCCTCTGGAGGGCGATTCCCGCCCTGTTAGCCCGACTGCCCAATTCCGATCCGCATCATCTATCATTATTTTTTATTAACTAACGTCTGCGCTTCGAAAGGAGTGGAATCACAGATATAATGTGCAAAATACAATTGGGGACAGTAATGCACCGATTGTGGTGTGTTGCTGCACTCCTATTTCTTCTGCGAACACATTAGATTCTCTGATTTGCGGATATAATCATGCTCTTCTCATGAGCACGTGATGTGAGAGAGAAACGCAATGCGGTGTTTCCAACTGTTCCCTTCACCATCTAACCCTCTTCTCCGGATCATAAAGTTTACTTTCCGCATCAACATTGTTTTTGCCAAGTTTCTGTGCATGACATTTTGTGTGTTGTATAGTATTAATTGCTTAAAGCTAAAATATTTGTGTTGTAATTGGTGAAACGTATACCTAATCAGCACGAATACGTGCGTTCTTTTAAGTAAGGACTTTTTTGGTTTATTTTAATTTTGCAAATTTGTGCGCGTGCACATACACACGCGCGCGGCATCAACAAATTGCACTTGACCCCCTTCTCATCCCCCCCCCCTTTCTGAGACGTGAAGAACAAGCCCATTTCTCCCTGATCCAGTCGTCGGAGCTCTAATATTTAGACCTCTGAACTGTGCATTCTCGCCGACTGTGCCGCCGCAGGCCCAGCGCCGCGAGAGACGAGAGTGATAGAAGCGCGCGGCCGTCGCGTTTTTTGGCGCAACCGCCGCCGCGTACGCCTGCAGGCAGCTGCGGCCGGCGACCGCAAGTGCGCTGTGCGTCTTCGCGTCTCTTCACCCCGACGCGACGCTGCACGCGCTGTGCGAGGGCGGGCGCCGGAAACCGCTCCCCGCTCCTTCGCACTCTCTCTCTCTCTCTCTCTCTCTCTCTCTCTCTCTCTCTCTCTCTCTCTCTGTGTCTCTGTCTCTCTCTGTCTCTCCGTGTCTCTGTCTCTCTCCTCTCTCTTTCTCTCTCTCTTTCTCTCTCTCTTTCTCTCTCTCTTTCTCTCTCTCTCTCTCTCTCTCTCTGTGTCTCTGTCTCTCTCTGTCTCTCCGTGTCTCTGTCTCTCTCCGTGTCTCTGTCTCTCTCTCTCCCTCTCCCTCTCTCTCCCGTTTCCTCTGCTGCTGTAAACACTGCAACTTCGCTAACGAATGTTACAGGCTTTGCGAGCGGTTTTTGAGTTTCGGTGGATTCTTACAGAGAGCTTTGGTAAACTTTTGGTAAAAATTAGTTGGATAGTAATCGTCCGGTTGTACTTCCATTTCGACGACCGCGAATGTGAGTAAAACTATTTGATAAACTTTGTTACACGAAAAAGCGTTTCTTTCCGCCTATAACATATTGACTGATAATGAGTACGTAATTGGATCAAATAAAACAGCGTATCATTCTCTTCGAAGAATCAAGGGACATTTAGGACTGATTTGTGATCGGGTTACTTTTTAGTCTGTCGACCCCCTCAGCTATTCGCTCACCCCGACGGTTCCATGGGACATTCGGCCCCCTTTCCGCTTCATTTTCCATTCTGCTGTTGTCGGGATGGGTCCCTTCCCTTTCCTCGGCCGTTGGATGTAACTCCGTAGCCCGTCTCCCGGCAATTACTTAGTAGTTTCTACTGCCGAAGCGCTCCGTAAGCCCATATCGACTACAGATACCCGGTTTGGGGGAGGGTATCTTAATCTGGGATACGAAGGGTGTTTAGAGAGGGATACCTGGTCGTTCGTCTGTCCCACTTGATGCAACACAACATGCATACCTTACGCGGGATTCGAACCTACGGTTCCATCCACTTCATTGATCTGACTCGGATATGGGCTCAGCAGTCCTCAGTTCCTGCGTCACCATATCAGCTCTTAAAAACAAGACACAAAAATGTTCAAGTTGTTCAGCGATTTTTGTTCTGTAAATTTTAACCGTTGATTTATGTTAATCGAAAATTGGCGACTGTCCCGACTTTTAGAAGTCTTCAAGTATAAAGTGAATAAAGGGATGATATTTTCTCAAGTATTTAGTTTACACTGTTCTGTCTTTATATTATAATATCTCCCCATAATTGTTAAAGTCTCGGCTCCATCCCTCCATCTTTTTCCGGCGCGCCGCCGCCGATCTCCCCACTTGGTCCATCGGAACCGCGGGCGTGCGCGGGAGCGGGGGATGTCGACGTCACCGCCGGATTCACGGTGCTCAGCTTCCATGCGGGCCGGGTCCCGGGTCGCTTCCCCCCCCCCCCCCCCCCGCCTCGCCCACCCTCGTACGCGCTCGGGGCGCTACGATCGCCCTCGTGGCACCCGCGCTGCGATCCGGGCTTCCGTTGAGCTCGCGCTCCGATTAAGGCTGCGGCGCACGCCGCTCGGCGGGGCTCTTGCGTGGGAGATTGAAAGTAAGAGTTTTTTTCCTAAGGCGAGATTTGCATTTCGCTAGTCCGCCTCGGGGCAGCGGCGCAAGGGGCTCGGAGAGGCGTCCCAAGTACGTCGAGGCGAAGTCTGCGGGCTGGAGGCTCGCGTAAGACACGGTTGTTTTCACAATGTGTCTGGGTCGTGGCTGTCTATACCGTTCTATCTTACGATCGTGGAATCCCTATCATTTTTTTTTTTTTAAGTTTTCCTCCCAATGAGTTACGAAGCTTCATATTTTTTTTTATATTGACAATAGTCATATAGTAAGCAAAATATTCAGACGATGAGAGTAGTCAGATAGAAAAGCCTTTTAGAGAGAATGCATTTCCAAATCATTAGATCGAATATTCGAAAGCCTCTGAACGGTAGATTTGTGTGTGTATCCGAAGATAATTTTGTAATAATCGTGTATGAATAGGCGATTTACATTTCAAAATTATCGATATCGTGATCCCATGTATTGTATTTGATTCACTCCGTGGTACGTGTTTTTTTTTTTTTTGTGAAGGGCGGGTGCCAATCCCGTGCATGTGTTTGCATGTGGGCACCCGCGAAAATAATTTGCTAGATAGTTGACTTCAAAGATAAGTATTTTCTCAATGTTTAAAGAATATGTCTGTTTCCTTGAAATTTCTTTGAACTCCTCGGTTTCAACAACTGCCTCTAATGTTATTTGTGCCGATTCGATGATAGTCCAGACAATAGCGTCGATAACTTCACATGGAAGTCCTTCGCTAACGTGTTTTTTGACGCACTCGACCATGCACAACGAATATTCGAAAGAACCGTGAGATTCGTATTATTAACAAAAGATAAATATTTGTTGTGCAGAGAACTGGACTCATTACAAAACTATTGTGTGCCCCGATGTTGAAAGTAGTCTATGAATTTCTTTGTTTATCTTCAATCCTATTTACAAGCTTCCTTTTGGCACTCGATTCCCGAGTTTTTGCAAATTGGCGCGCATGCGAAGTGTGGCCTCTGGAAGCCCAGGGGTTTGCCACAAAGAACCGTGTAGATCGAATCTAAAGATGGACTTAGACCACAACTTATCGGTTTCAGTAGAACCATTATAAATTTTATTTTATCACACATTTTGTTTAATTTCTAAATGGAAAAATAACATCTCAACAACGTTTGTTTTTGTTCTATTTACTTTATTGTTGCTAATTAATTATAATTGTTATTTGTAAGACATCGAAGAAAGAAAAGTTTTAGACTTCTTCTTTCTCTGTTTCAGTAATTAATCGTAATCTATTAAAACTTAATTACCTCAGTAATGACACGTCTTTGCACAAGAGGCGAGCGTTAAAGCCCATCTAAAAAAAAATAAAAATAAAAAGAGTCTGCCACTTTTCCAAACGCACTTAATTTTTCACCAGTGTCAAAGAGAAGATCCACAGTCCTCTTTCCTCTTAAGCTCCCAGTATTGGAAACCGAGCGAACTCGATTAACACTGGGGAACATCAATGGCTTCTAAATAAAGCCGGGAAGAAGACGACGTCGTCGCTGGCGGCGGCTTGTCACTCCAATTCCGCCGCCCCGGATAGCGCCCGCCGCGAACCGGCCCGAACCGCTCATATCGATCGCCCGAGATTAGTCAGTCAGTCGCCGCGGGAAGTAGAGAAGGCCGCGAGGTTGGGAGGGGACCAAAAACGCGCCAGTTCAATTGCGCGCGGCGCGGAACGTTGTCTCCAGACTATGTTTCTACAGCGTTTGGCCTACTCCTGAAGATCTTGCGGTCTCCACGTTAGCCATTTATTTGGATACGCTCCTTTCGCAGTATTAACAATTGATGGGGAAGACGTATCACCCAGTGCCGCCTGGTAACGAACGAAGGTTTTACTAGGGTTATGAAGGGTTTCAGAATTTTGTCATGCTGGTTTGATATTTTACATGCCGCGACTTTGCCACTTAGGGCAACTTCCCTTCCGAAAGACGTGGAAAATATGTTTTTCTTTCGTGAAAAAACCACACTTCGGCGGTGTTCAATCCCGCGATCTCTGGTGCGTTGATCGTTCGATACAAAACTATTCGAACTGACAACAAATCAGAACGATGACGTAAGACGGTTAAATTAATTAGAGGATGTGTTTTACTTGATTAGGTGATGTTGCGTTTACGGCATTTTTACCACCGAAGAGTCCTTCCCCGTGCCACCGAGAGTGGTGTAATTTAAAATCTCGTACTTCTCTCCTATGATTTTGCGCACTTTAAAATTAAAGTGCCTGCGAAGGAAATACTTGAAGTGTAAAGTAATACGTAATAAGGATTAAATACGACACTATTTTGCATCTTTTTTAAAACGCAGTAAAGTTAAACTTAACGATATATAACGGGTGACAAGGTACTCAAGTTGAAACTTATTTATTTACTTATAGCCGTAAAAAATTGAATTCTCACCAAAGCACTGGTTTCAATCCACCTTCTTATGATAGCTGACTTGTGTCGAAAATCCGCTTTTATCGGAACTGAAACCCAGGACCTCACTTTCTTCAAAGCTTTATTTCCTGTCTCGTATCTACTCAACATTTTCGGATCAATTTAGACATTTAAAACAAAGGGGCAAAAAATCGTTTGGGTCTTTGTTAATGCAATTCCATGCTTTACACTGTACTTTCAGATCGGTTTTAATTTCACTGATCGTTTACTTATGAATTGAGACTTGTTCATTGTACGAAGTTGAAACGAGTCTTCACTCAAACCATCGTTCAACTCTATTCCTAATTCATCACAAGATACGTTCGTAAAATTCATGTTGGATGTCTCCATTGCTGTCTGCCCTTCATTGTTCCAACGTTCCTTCCCCGGTGTCTACTTCCGCGTGTGAGCTCAGTCGCCGTGCTTCTTTCACGTAATTCTTCATCGTGAGTTGCACCCTTTCTCTTGCCACAATCGCCTTCCCGACTGCTGAGAACGAGCCCCCACCCCCACCCCCCTACCCCTCTGGGTTGGGCCCTTGATGCTCTGGCAAGGTGCCAGGGCCCCCGCGACCCAGTCCAACAGCGTACCCCAAGGAATTGACACGGTTTTTTCCACCGAGCACGATGCCCTCTTCCCACACCCCCAAGAATGCGGAGTGGTTGCTGGAATATTCAGATTACAATCTGCTGTAAATCCGTATTACTTGCCTTTACTAGGAAGCAAATACACCTAATTGTAGATTTCATAATAAGGAATAATGCAGATTTGCAAAATAACACGTATTAGTTTTTTGTGAATAAATATTGTTGTATTTGTTTTCTTTTATTTTAACTATTTAATGTCAAAAGAATGTCAAAATTTGGACGTACGGAGGAAAAATTCCATCTGTGGGGGCATTCTGGAGTTATGGAATCCTACCCACTCTTATTATTTTTGTTGGATTGTGAATAAAGGTCTCACAGGAGAGTGTTGGCAACATTTGATGTCAACAACTTCGCTCCGGTTTAATAGAAAATTAATTTGCATCGGCAAACGAGCTACATATTGTATTTGATCGTACTGCTGACTTCACTAAACCCCCACACCTCCCGCATCTTACGAAAGCAGAGCCCAAAAAAACCTGCGTAGGTAGTGAAATTTACTGTCCGCAAGCGAAGCAAGATGCCAGAATGTGCTCAGTGGGTCTAGGTGCACTACGAAAAAATAGATCCACATGAGTGGGAGCATTATCCCAGAAAATAAATGACAATGCCTGTTACATGTATATTTAGTATTTTAGAATTATACAATGCAAATAGTAATTAATGCATTAATATCATTGTTTATTTGATAAAACAATGACAGTATCTTGTTGTTGTTGTTGTTGTTGTTGTTGTTGTTGTGGTTGTACTAAAAAAAATTCCTTTTGGGTCTTTTGCATTTTTTGAATTTTTGTTTGTCTTGTAAGAATATTTGTTAATTAAGTAATTTTCTTTCTTTTGTTGCAGGATTAGTCAACTACACCGGGGCAAGATGGGCAAGTTACTATCAAAAATTTTTGGTAACAAGGAGATGAGAATATTGATGTTAGGCTTAGATGCTGCCGGAAAAACCAGTATCCTTTTCTTCGGTTATATTGTGTCAATATGGATCAATTTTATTATGTTCAGTAATCTTGTGTTATAGTTCATTTTTCCTTAATGCTTTCTCAGCTATTTTATATAAACTCAAATTAGGACAGTCAGTAACAACGATACCAACTGTAGGATTTAATGTAGAAACTGTTACATATAAGAATGTTAAGTTTAATGTTTGGGTAAGTTTGTTTTTGCAATATTCATTTAGTGTATTTATTATTCAGGATGATTCAAAACTTCCTTCGAACAATCGAAATGGAGTCTCTGGTATCCATGATATTTCTTCGAAGAGACTGGAAAATAGCGGACGTTTTAAATGATCAATGAAACTATTGTTTTAGAGAGCATGCTGGCAATCCGTATCCAAAAAGTAGGAAGCTTATTATGAAACACTGCCTTGCGATGGCATGCATTGTCCACATAAACAAACTGAAATTTTGTTACTGCACAATAACGTGAGTGTTCCAGCTGCCGTCCAAAATAAGGCTAATGAACTGAAGAGAAGCGGGTTAATGTGCACTTTACCAAAACTGTGTGGATAAAATTATGAACCACGATGAACAAATCATTTCAAACTTTTTCCTGCTAATGGTGGTGTTAGCCAGAGGGCTAGTTGAAATATGGTGATTGTCCGATAGTGGGGCAGATAGCATTGTGTGTTCGCAAGAAGTATTTTTGCATAAAAATGCGTTCGAAATTATCCGTTGCAGGCTCAAGGAGTTTAACGTAAATCGCGAAGGCATAAGCTAAGCGCGCACTGGTAGGGCACAGCCGATCAGGACAAGGCAGGGAGAGGCAAGGTTTTTTGTGAGGGTTGCGCTCACTGGGACGGGACGGAATAAATCGGAACGGAACGAACACTTCGGATTGTTGCGGAATCAGTTTGGCTCCTTGCTCCGTGTCTTGTATTTTGCGCGGCGTCATAATTATAATGAAGAGATTGCTTTTTGCTCATTTTTAATAGTGGGAGAAGAAAGTGAGACAAGGAGTGGAAGAAAGCCCAGATTCTTTGTTCGTAATAGAAACAGAACGAAAAGGAGAATTTCATGTATTATATCCCGACCTGGTTGACGATGAAAAATTATTTCAGTGCTGTAGGGAGGGTCATGATATATTTGAAGCTTTATTGAATATTTTGAAAGCGGAATTACAAAGAGAGTAATTTTACGATGAATTTTGGAGATTAAGTAGAATCTAAGGAGTGTTTAGTTGTTTGTAAAGTGAACAACACAATTTTCATAAATAATTGCTTGTATAATTTTAAAAAATCAAAGCAATTACATTGAAATAGAAAGTACAATTCACATTCACAATTGCTAAATATTGTGAATGTATACAAGTATATTGAAGAATGGAACAGAATCATAATTCCATTAATTTATTTGGAAACTTAAGAAAATAATTTCAATAGGCAAGATATAATGTACGCAAAAAGACGCAAAAATAAAATAAATTGTGATTCGAAAATATGGTAGAATTTAATGTCAGTGCACAAATTTACAGCTGCACATTTTGTACAACTCGGGATAATTGTGGATCATCATAATTAATTTTGACGTATCCATGTTCGCTCCACATTAACCACACAACTGAAACAGCTGAAAGGTCGTCTCGTCATGATCCACATTCCACGCTACATTGTCAGAAATTACACTAAAGGGAGATTAATGTACCTGTACATTAAATTTAATGCTTAGATTAAAATCAATGTTGATTTAATGTACGACTGTTAATTTGTCTACATTAAATTTAATTGTACACGTTCATGAAAATTACTGTCGTGTACTTTACATTGAAAGTAATGCAGAAATTTCTGAGCGTGTAGCTAACGTCATCGGTATGAGCGGAACAGCATGTCGGAATGTCCAAAAAAGCATTCCTTCGGATTTTTTACAAACAGTGAGAGGTGCGGATTGCCCCGTCCTGACCGTGACGGCCTAGGGCGCGGACCCATAAGAAATCGAATGTAATCAACCTTCAAAAAATATCATCCATACCGTCTGTCTGCCCGTTCCGTACAGGCCCAATGCGCACTTGACTCTAATCGGACTTGAATAAAGAAGCGTTAATTGAGGGAGGGGAGGTGAGGTGAGATTTGGTGTAGTATTCATAGAAATTTACGACGAACACAACGGAACTCGAACCTACACACCTTGTCTCACAGAAACCTTAGAAATTTCTCTCCAGCAGCCCGAACCGTCTTTATCACATACCTGCTATTCCTCGTCAACGTTCTTCACCTAGCAACCTTTTATTGACTAATGTCAACTTCGTCCGGCGAAAATTTGAAATATGCTTCGTAGCCGTTCCTACTTCGAACATTTTGGATAATATCAACATTCGAGAATATGTAAGAAAAAACAGAAAATGTGTAACGAAAAATCATTATAGGGTTTTAACTTACTCCATACAAGTATTTTCAAAGTTTCGAAAACAAAACGTCGCGGGTAAGATCTTAAAATGTATTCGGAGCGGCTGAAAGAAAATTCAGAAGTAATTTTACACTAGTCTGCACCACACATTACGAATTTCATTCCAAATATTAAATAGTATTTGTAGAAAGTTTTTATGAGGAGCCGGCGCGCGCGTGAACCGTCGTACCATATGGACAGCGATGGACCTCGGAGGGGGGGTAAAGAGGGGAGGGACATGTGCACCCTCCCCCTAAAACCCAAGAACGAGGGGGGGATATGTTTGACGATTCACAGTGAAGGTCCGGTGGTCAGAGAAGTGCAGAATTACGTTGCTTTGTAAGAAGACGATTGCAGTTACATTACATTCGCAAACTTTTATGAAATATTCCGTTTTGACGAATAGATACCTTACATTGTAAAGAAATGTGTAGTGATGTGTAAAATATTTTAAAATGTGTAATTTATCAATATATGTAAATTCAATTTCAGAATGTCTTCCAAACTCTATAAAATATTAATGAATGCAGGTATCTTGTTCCTGTAAAAATATACGTTTTCGTGAAAACCCGTTCCTTAGCCCTAAGCTTGAGGGGTTCCTTTGGAGGGGATCGCACTGATGTAGTCTAACACAAATATAATTTGCATTATGGAAACGGTATTTCATTATTTCTTTTTCACTACTATTAACATTTGCACATTCAATATACATGTTCACAAAATAGTGAATTAAAAAACACTACCATTTTAATTAATGACCGAAGTTTTTCGATCGGCTGAGATGACTCAGGGCATCAACTGATGTCGTGAGCCACCTCAGCAGTGCCTCTCATGCAGTGCCTCTCACGGAGGTCCTACGGTTCGCTGGATTTTCGACACTAGCTAGATTGAATTCAGCCGCAGTCTGGAGGACAATTCTAGCGTTCGGTTCCTCTGATCGGTAGTTTTTCTTGGTTTCTCCTATCAACACTAGGCGAATGCTGGAGACGGCTATCAAACGGACTGCGCGCGATCTTACCTTCCTCTTCCTTGCCCCATCATCAGCCCTTATGTGCACACACGTACATGCACTACGCTACCAGACATGTTGGGAGACCAGTCGTAAGTTTAGAGCTTGTCCCGGCCAGGGCGGTGCCCCGCTGGATGGGCAAAACCCCGCAAGTCTACGTGAGGTCGGCGTCGGATCTCCTCATCCAGCGGGGGAAGAGCACCGCTACTTCCCGTGATAAAACATGCACTACACATACAGGACTAATGACCATATCAGTTGAAGCGCCCGGAAACCCGAAATAATTAATCGATCAGTAAATCAATCCTCTGGCTGCGATGTTGGGCGCCAATGTGAATGTTGCGGAGTCAACCTGAGCGCTCCTCTTCGTCCGTTTCCCCAGGGTCATCGCCTACGCACAGCAAAGATTGCCGCTTGGTAGCGCACCGGTCCGGCGGCCGGCGTCTGGTAGTATGTATCAAAGGCTTTGTCACAATACGGCGTGTCATTTTTCTTTGCTGGCGGGAATTCGCCAAATTTGAATATCACACACACCTAAACCACGTGGTGATACAGCTGATTATGGGGTTCGAAAGAAATTTTGCATCATCCGGTATAATATCGATGTAATAACTTACGTGATTGTAATTCACGTAATGTAAAAAAGTCAATCCCTTTTAAATTTTTTTGACCTTCTTTTTAATTTGATTTGGAATTGTTTTGTGCATTATCTGCTTCCCTACGAATTAAAAGTGATTTTTTTAACTCTATGAAGCAAGATGAATCTTTGACTAAGGAATGGAATTTATTACGATAAAAGGAGCCAAATATGTACCTACATCTGTATTTATTTTTTCCAAAATGTGTAAGAAAAAATAGAAAATATTTAAAAATAAAAATTCATTATAATGTTCAAAATTACTCTATTCAAGCATTTTCTAAGCACAGAATGTCTCCAACCAGGCCCAAAAAATTGGATGTAGAGTGGCTGAAACAAAGTTCTATGTGTACAGAAGTAATTGTTCCATGGTCTTCACCATACATGAGAGTTTTATCTGAAATATAAAATATGTTCATAGTATAAAAAATGTTTACAAGGAGCTGGTACTCAAGTGAATGGTAGAACTGTGTAGCCAGACAGAACAAATTGTAAAAATATGAATTTACATGTACATATGTTCCCTAGCTATGACACTGGATGCTCAAGATAGCATTGTAGCTATTGTAGCATTCAGCTACGTAAACTAGATTTGCATTTGACAGTATTATGTAGTGTCGTGGAGGAGTAACTATTAATCACAATTATTTTATTGATTCCAAGTGAGTTTTAGCAGCAGACCAAAATAAGTAAATAAATAAATTTATTGTTTCTACTTTTATTGATTTCAGGATGTTGGTGGACAAGATAAGATACGACCCTTATGGCGGCATTATTACACTGGAACACAAGGACTTATATTTGTGGTGGATTGTGCAGATAGGGATCGCATTGATGAAGCTCGTCAAGAACTACATCGGATCATTAATGATCGAGAGATGAGAGATGCTATTATTCTCATTTTTGCCAATAAACAGGACTTACCTGATGGTAATTCACAAATAATTTATGCTTTCTTTTTTTTTGTATTATATTCCTTTTTCTATTGATATTACAATCTGATTTTCTCAATCTCCTTGTACTTTCTCGTATGCTAGAATACTGAAATGTGTGCATAAGAGTTAAGCTATTATGTAATGCTATTAAAAATATTATTTCCTTTCTTATAAACATCTGTTGGTCTGTCTTGGAGGACTCGAGTTTAAACTTAACAATTTTTCTCAAAACGGATATATCTGGCTGAACTAAAGGGCATGTAAATTTGAAACAAATCTTTTAATTTTTAGAGGCACTTTATATGAAGCCTTGGGCATTTTGGAAAATTTCCTCAAAAATGGCCCTACATTTTTTCTGGAATAAATAATGTGTGCCCATAAATATAATATAGGTCCAACTTTTCTTAAATCCTTCGAAATTTAAAAAATTGTAGAAGTTCAACTATTTTGAACCACCTCTGTTCCATAAATATTGAAACTGAAGCCAGAGATTTTTTTTAATGCAATATATTTCTCACTATTTGATATTTTAATCTTTTCATGTACAGATGTTTTTCAAGGAATTAGTATTTATAACTTGACAATTCTGCATGTTGGATGTTAGGACCATTAGAATATTAAGAATTCATTGCAGCAGCCCAAGGATATAAGAACCATTCCAGTGTGGTAGGTATTTTACTGGCTTCTGAAATATAAGTGTAAGATTCAAATCGCAGCATTATTTTTTCTTTAAATATTTTTAAAAAATAGAAACCAATATGTTGAATTTGTTGTCAGAAGTGTCATTTTTATTGAAACTTTTGAAATTTCTAAAATTGAAGGCATATTGTTGGTTTTTTTATCTTCTGCGCTTTGGTGAAAAGTTTTTAAAGTTATGGCTTTTTTAGGATGCAAGTTGCAATGTTACTAATCATTGCAAAAAAAACAAGAAAGTATGTGCTGTTGTAGCTTCACTTGTTATCTTCAGGGTTTCGTTGCTCTTCTCTAATTTCTGTACTCTTCTCAACTTTTATTTATTTGTAGTTACTTCTACTGCTGTTCTCTTTTACATTGTCTTTTTCCCAACTTTTAAACCCCTTTTTTCATCCCCTGCTACACTTTCTGGTGCAGTTCAACAACGGTGAAGTTCATTAACAATATTAAACTTTCATTGCTCAGGGCAAAGTTAAGGCATCTTATAATTCTACCAGTTAAAAGTTATAAAGCATTTATTCAATAACTTTAATGCCCTCATTATTTGCTTGCTTTGAGACCTTTCTTCTGAGGGAAATAATCTCTAAAAGAACCACATTTAAGAGTTGTCTACAATTAATGAATTAATTTGAGCAATCTAAAAGATGCCAGAGATAACAATTTTTATCTTTAGAGCTAAGAAATCACATCTGTTTGTTTGTTTTTGTTTTTTAGAATAATGAAGTTATCACATAAAACTATTTAAATGATAATGTCATACTGCATTTTCTAATTAAAGTTTTTGAATTACTTATTTTATTAATGTTTACAAAAATAAATTAATGATTTAATTCTATAAAATACCTATTCTTGCAGCTATGAAACCACATGAAATTCAAGAAAAACTGGGCCTAACCAGGATACGTGACCGTAATTGGTATGTGCAGCCATCGTGTGCCACAACAGGGGATGGGTTGTATGAAGGGCTGACATGGCTCACGTCGAATCATAAATTATGAATGAGCGAGCCAGGTTGCCCACGCATAAGCCCCACCTGCAACATAACTGCCAAGCCTGCCCCCTACTCAGGTCAGCACTGTGGTGGTGGTGCCAGCAGTGAGCACAGACAGTGGAGTGTGAACAGACAAGAATACACCTAGTTCCTGACCAGAATAGGGACTGACAAAATCAGTTTTTGAAGATATTATTTCCGTACAATTGGATGGTGACTTTTGTTTGTTTGAATGTTTAATTTACCAATGTGTTTCAGGAATGAATCTTGAGTACTTGGAAAAATAGAAATGAAACCTTATGTTATGTAGACGTACATTTAAAATTTAAAAATGAATCTGAAAGTTTTTAAAAGACCTGTTCTTCCTTAAATGACATATATTTTTGAACTAGTATTCTTTTGTGTTATCAGAGGCAAGCAGAAGTAACTAGTTATATTTGGTCTAGATTTATAGTTGGCATTAGTAAATTTTGTACAGACATAGAGCTGCAGGGGTTGTATTTGGCTGTGTAGGTCTTAGAAATGAATGCTTTTGATCCTTACGTACAAATGCTTGCAATAATCCTATGGAGAAAACAGACATGTTTTGGGTTTTCTTTACCAGTTATTTTTAGCTACATCAGCAATCCCCTTCATCCGGGTTACCTTTGTAAATTTCTGTTAGTTATGAGTGTTTGTGTAGTTAAAATGATTATCATTAGATTCTATTATACATATTGGATAAAGGTTATGTATTTATCCCCTAATACAAATTTATATCAAGCTGTTGACTGATATTGTAATTGCAGCATGCCAGTTACTGTAGGGCAAGTACAGTTCTGTGCAAATACGTGTAAATATTTATCTGATAAAGAAAATGCAAGACCAGCCATCTGCTTTATAATTTGGCATACATACACTTACATGTATTGTGCAGACTCAACTGAAATGTTCTGACTATCAATGATTGATCAGTGTGGAATTGAGTGATGGGGAAATGGAGAGAAGGTAGTCACTGTGTGGCCAGTGTTGTTAAATGGTGCGAGTGAATGATTTGCCAGGCACAACTACAAACGCAGAATGAAAGGACTTGTACAGAATGAGAAAGATGTCTTATATGGAGTTCAGAGAGCCCTAATGTGATTCATAAGAAGTGCAATTGAATTTCTTTATCTTTATTTGCACTTTTGACTGAGTAATGTGCTTCTTACCAAGCTAGAGAGGAATTTACGAACCAAGTACATATGCAAAGAGAAAATGGTCATGCTTTTAGTGAATGAAGTTTTTCTTATTCTTTTCTATGCAGAACTTCCAGCATGTTATCCAGTGAGAAGTCAAACTAGCATTTGGGTGATTTATCAGCATCCATCCATACCCTGTCTCCATTGATATTGGTGGTTTGATGGTCAAACAATGCCAACGCAGTTCAAGTTAACTTTTCAACTAATTCACATGAGACTATGTCATCCATTTGCTATACGGTGTGGCATTTTATTAAACATTATCCATAATTTAAAGTTGTCATCTTTGCATTCCTCTGAATGTGAATACATTATTGTGTATTATACCTATAGTAAGACCCAATATGCTCCGATCTTGAAGCATATTTTGGTTTACATTTTATTGCTACCATAATTTATTCCTTGTACTTTTTTTTTCTTGTATTTGTAACATTTTGTATATAATAATCAAAAGAAAAAGTGTAGAAGTACAGTCCAGCTTAACTGACAAGCTGTAGTACTCATAAGCCTTGTTTAATATCTCACTTGATTTGAAAGCTTTTTATATAAGTATCTGGTATGTACCTCATTGTAAATCCTGTTGTTTGAGAGTCCAAACACATGCCAATAATAGTTTTGTCTTGTTGATATGAAGGGAAATATTGCTACTTGAAAATGATTCAGTAATAAAATCAAAACTCTTTATTGTTGAACTTTTATTACAATTTGAATAATGTTAATAATAATACAAATATCCTTTGTAGTTTGTGGTAAAGTTATTCATTTATTGCAGTTGCAAGATTCTGTGAATTTGTGACCAGTTGCTGCCCTTTTGTGGTTATCTGTAAAGGAGGATTGAATAACCCTAATTTGACCCGATAGTGTGTGAATTACTCAATTTTAATGAAGAAATCAACATATACACAAGTTCAGTGATGGTGCAGTGCAACAATAGATGGTACAATTTAGTAATGTTTCTCAGCAATTTCTCATTGATCTTCAATTTTAAATAATTATAGGGAAAAGATTAAATGAGCCTGTTCGAGAATGAAGAATGATCAGTATGAAAAATGGATCAAGTGAGACCACAGTTAGAGAAATTCAGAGTGGAAAAAAGGGAAAAAAAATCACACGTGATTAAATGAGCTACAGATGGACAACCATATTAAAGTCTTTGTAAATGTTTCAAAGTAATGAACAAGTCAAATTGGCTGATAGAGTTAAGAAATCATTTATAAAGCATTAATGGCTTTGGTTCTATAATTAGAAATTAAATAAGAGTTTTCGATTTAGATTTCTTGAAAATATTACAAAACATTACAATTAATTGGATGTGAATGATGAAAAGCGATATCAATGTTCTTGTGCATCATGTTGCTAAATGAGAATTACTGTACAAAAATTTCTGCTAATTTTTATATTGTTAATTCTGACAGAAGTATTATACAGATCTTGTGCATATTCAGATATTACAATACCAGTTTATTGTATATTGCAATGAGAATTGTGATGTATGTACAGCTATTACTGAAACATTCAAATTGTTTGTTGTTATTGAACTCTTAATTCACCTGCTTTAATTACTTAGTGTAGAGTAGTTCTTAAATTATGTGTTGATCTTTTATTTGCGTAGAAGTCATGTTTTGGGAATGATGGAAGAATATTAAATGGAGTGTTTTCACCAACTTCATGAATTTGAAGAAATGTCTTGATGATATTCCGTTAATATTCTTCACATCAAAATAAAAAAGAGGTAAGTTTTTCAAATACCTATTGAAACAAATAGGTTCTAAAAACCAATACAATTTTCAGTATTGACACCATATTGTCTGGAGTAAATTTCCATTTAGGTCTACCAGCAAAATTACCCATTAAGACAACATAATTCATTCAAAACCAATGAAAATTGCGTTATTTAATGAAAGGAAAAACAAAAAAAATTACAATATTGTTGAGATTTTCTCCTTTTTTTTTTTTCTTTCTTTTCTTTCTTCTTTTTTTTTCTTTTTTTTTCTCTCCAGCCACTGGTCACTGATGGGAAAAGGAAAAACATGTTTTGACATAATTGTTAATTTAATAATTATGTGGAAATTAGTCTGCTGTTGCAACCCCTTTAATTTAGCTTGCGATTGTAAAATTATTTATTGTGCAACTGAGGTTATTCTGAGATAATTGGGTTCAATTCCCTGTTGGGCCAACTTGAGTAAAAACATAATTTATATTAAAATTAATTTGGTTTGCTGCTTTTGCAGTTGCACTAGGTTCTGCATCCAGCTTTCAAAATAGACTTTAAATAAAAAAATCAAGGCCTTAAAGTGCAAATACGATTAAATTTCTTGTGGCTACAGTACTGATTTAAATTTGAGTATTTTAGAACGGGAAATGTTGGGGGGGGGGGGATTTTCACTGAAATAAACAAAAATATAAAATTGACATGAAACACATTTGCGTCTTTCTTTGAAATATCTAGTTAAATTTTCGAACCTAAACCCGACAACTGCTAATTGGACAAGAAAAAAGTAGTGGTTATAAAATAATTACCCAAACGCGACGATTACACGTGATCATAAATTATATTGGCGCATGTACTTAAATAAAATAAGATGCAAAGGAAGGCATGGGACATTGAAACTGTAATACCTTAATAGCGCATTTCATTCACACCTTAAAATTTCCCGTTATTAAATGGAAAAAAATGCGACAAAAACAATCGCGCTACATAACCTTATTTTCTTACGTTCAAGTTCCCATGGAATTTACGGAATCGCATTCCTTCGAATGGCTGCCCTGATTACCAAGTCCCAC